>JAJJMC010029624.1:11634852-11689265 GCA_023531435.1 Papaver californicum | reverse complement strand
CTAGGGACCTAATCCGAGGCATGCACCATCTAACGGAATCACAATTGTTTAATAAAAATCTTTTAAATCAATTTTCAATCAAGGCAATTAATCATAAATAAATTGCATAAATAAATTAATTAAATACATACCACTTAATTATTAGAGAAAAAGCTTCCCCCGTCATCCCTGTGATGGTGATTATATGCTCAAAACAATCTTTCATTGCTCAAAAAGTGTTTACAATGGCTTAAAAGAAATAACACAGCCGATATGATACGCTTATAAGCGTTACAGTGAGGTGGTTCAACGTGTTACAGGAGCAGAACAAGGTACAAGAAAGAAGGACAGATAATATGTGTAGCTGATGAAGACAACTGTTGAAGCAGCTGAAAAATAGCGACAGTTCCAGCGATAATGAACGACAGTTCGCTGGAACTGTTTGTTCTTCACCTTCTTCTTCACGTGAGCAGCAGCATAAAAATGGTGTTGTCTGTATACTTTTTCCGGTGGTTCTCCCTCCTGATTTTCTTGGTTTCTCTTGGTATTTATAGCCTTTTCTAACCCTAGGGATCTTCCTTAATTGATAAGGACTCAAAGAAGAGTCCCAATCCAACTTGAATTCATCCTTGAACATGTCACAGCGTGATATTTTTCTTCTCCGGCTACAACTCGGATTTGAAGCAGTTTTTCCGGCTTTAATCTCTGTTTCTTCACGTGTTTAATCTTGTTTTAATCTCTACTTTCTTTTGGGTCAAATTAAAAGTCCAAAAATCCCAAGAATCACGTAAAACATGTTCTTCGTGAAGCAAAATTTCCCGCCATTTTCGGTTTCAAAATTCAAAGAAGGGGTGCCCCCAATCCAAAGTGTGGGTGCCTTAATCCATTTTCCCGGGTGCCTTTAACACTTTTCGAGCAAATTTTTTCGCAAATGTTTATTTCTCAAAAATACCTACAAAGACATAAAAAGACATAATAAGTGTAAAATCGAGTACTATCAAAGCACATATTCGGGCGCAATATAGACACAAAAATGTCCCTATCAGCCCTCAAATCTCGAGGGAATCTCTGTTTTTTTTTTTCAATTGAAGCTTCGGTGGTTTTCACCCTGATTTTTTCTCGAATCCCCCCCCCCCTCTATTTTTCTTCTCTTCGTTCGGTTTATGTAGGTCTAGTAAACCCTTATAGGATTTCCTCAACTGATAAGGAACCAAAATTTCATCCAAATCAAATTCTTGATTATCCGAAACATGGGAGGAAAACCTTTTCTGCAACAAGTTGGTATTTTTTCAGCGTGTTTTACGGCAGAAAACATTCTCTTTGACGTGTTTAAACATGTTTTAATTGTTTCCCTTCTTTGCTAAGTCAAAATCAACTGCCAAATCCCTTAAAATTTGGTTTCCAAATAATCTCGAATTCTTAAATGCATAAAGAAATGGTTTCCCGTCATTTACTCCTTTTTGAACAAATAAGAAGGGGTGTCCGTAATCTAAAAGTGGGGTGCCTTTATCACTTTTCCTGGGATGCCTTTAATAATTTTTCCGGGTGCCTTTATCAACTTTTCGAGTTAATTTTTCCAAAAATATTTATTTTCCAATAATACCTACAAAGACATAAAAACTCATAATAAGTATAAAATAAGTGCTAACAAAATAAAGAATGTATGACAAATAAGACACAAAAATGTGTCTATCAAATTTCCATATAAATTCATCCATTTGATGTTAAATACCGCTCTGTCTAAATTACAGATAATTCTTTTTCTCCCACACCTATTGTTGCACCATGTATATTATAAACCTTACTTTGGAGCTTCCATCAATTCACAAGCATTAAGACAGTTATTAAATTCAGCATTGAACTTCCATTGGGTTTTCTTCCACCTTTTTTTTCCTCCATTGATATAATTGCATTGAAATCACCTATCATGAGCACTGGTAAACCCAAATCTTTTATTTTTTCTAACTCTACCCATAAAGCTCTTCTGTCAGCAGATAAACAGTTGCATGAATTCTAGTAACTAGCACACCTTTAATATCAACAGTGATAGCTTGCTTAGTAATAGAAATAACATAAGGAATGGCAATAGAAGCACTCCAAAAAATCAAGATGTTTCCTTTCTTAGCTGCACCTTACAAAAATCATCCTTAACTCTAATTTTATGCTCAGCAACCCCAACTAAAGTATGACTAAATTGATTATCTAAACTTCTGAGTTTGTCAGAGGCTTTACTTCTTCTCAAGCCTTTAACATTCCAAAATAGGACTTTCATTTATGTTGAGAAGTTTGAGAAGACTTGGGACTTCTTCTCTCTTGTACTTTTTAAACTAAATTGGCAATTTGTTTTCTAGTAGTAACAATACTAACTACTTTGGTTGGCTTAGTTTTATCTTTGTCAGAGACTTCCACAGCTTCACTAGTTTTGGATGTTGATAATACTAAATTCTCGTTTAAAGATGACTCCACAGAAGGTATGATGTGGAATGTCTTTCCAATTGCTGGAGCACTAGAACTTGCTTTAAGTATTCGTTCCACATTTAAAGTTGTAAATTCAATATGAGAGTTTAGAATATCTTCATTCATATCTTGTAAGGCTTGAAACATACCTGAAGAATGATTTCCATGTTGAATAGGAGAAATAACATCATCTACTACTTCTTCATTTTCTTGTTTACCCAGTAGTTGTGGATTTACTTCGGGAAGTTTTATTTTATCAACTACAACAGGATTACATATATCAAAAACCAATTTTGACTTCTTTGTTTCTATTCTTCCTTCTAAATTTATTACCACTAGTTTCAATAGTTGGTTCATTATCCTTTGCTTTTTTGATTTTATATTCATCTACCAAATAGCCTACCACTTTGCAGTGGTTACAAAATTTAGGTAATTTGGGAAGTTGAATGTTTTGTTCAAATCCACCATACTTAGTTTCCACATACACTTTCTATAGAATTAATTTTGCAATATCTACCTCCACTAACACATTAGCATAATATTCAACCTTTCTTTTCAAAGGAGTTTCATCGACTTGAATAGGTCTTTCAATTGTCTTCCCAATTGTTAAGAATAATCTTTTCTTTCTAGTATTCAAGACTCAATCCAGGCAGATGAACCCACACAAAAGGAGTAGATGTTTTTTGATTTTCAGGCTTAAAATTTGGCTCCCATTCACGGATTCGGAATATCTACTTCTCAACTTCCCAATATCCATTCCATATTGGAATTTTATCTTCATCATTTTCTAATTTGATAATAAAGAAACCTTTTCCCAAAGGAATTAATTGACAGTTTCCTTTTAAACACCGTTGTCTTCTTAATATTGTTTCAGCAACTTCCATTGTGAATTTAATAATACAATCTTCATATTAAACTAAATTTCCAATCATTAATACTCTTACTAGTTTCCTCATCAGCAATGTAGGTTGCTGGATCATCACCATGTTTCCCACATTCTGGAAGACTAGATATGTCTAGTGAAGAAAGATATTTTCTAGATCTAAAATTATTCGCCATTGAACCCTTATTTAGAGTTTTACCAAATATATTTCCAGATTCAGACATAATAATAACTACTTATTAAAAGAATTAAGAACATAAATTAACACCAATCATCAGAACAAAAAACAAAATCGCCTAAATTAATTATTAAGAGCTCAAAATACGAATATCTGAGAAGAAAAAAATTTCTGAGTTCGTGGTGTGATTGTAGACAATGGTAAGAAAAACATCGTTCACCCGGACTTGTGAAAACTCGATTTTAGATTTAGTTCCTAATATTAGCAAATATATACAAAAGATGATAACAATATTAAGGATAACTGAGGCATAAGATTCCATCAATTTTCATATCCATGTAGTTCAAATATTAATTCTAGACAATTCTTGCTCATATAATAAAAGATATTGACTCCAATTCTTTGCTAAAGTAGATTTTTAAAACATTAGATGTAAATTATAAGCATGACGCATCAAAAGTACTTACGACTAAGCATACACCATCAACAAGATCACAACTAATTAAGAAAAATCATAAATCAAATTAAATTAATGCAAAAGTCATAAAAGAATTAAATATATTTACCACACAATTGTGAAATATGTCTTCCTCCATTGTCCCAGTGTTGGGGTTAAGCTCATCGTGTTCAAAACACTCTTAAAAGATTGATACATTCCTCAAAAAGTGCTTAAGAAGAAGAAAAGAATAAAAAATAACTGACACAGTGAACTTGAGACGTTTATAAATGTTACAAAGAAGAATGAAACAACAACAAATATAAGTGTTTCTTTTCTGTCGCTGAAAAGAACAAAAAAAATCCTTTTATTTTTTTATGACGTTGTTCTTTGTTTTGCGACGAAGTTCTTCGTTTTTACGACAAAGTTCTTCTTTAAACCTTTGGTAACGGTTTCTTCATCTTCTTCTCCTTTTTTTTTAACGAGCAGAACTCTATGTTTTTCTGGATTTTTTTTCTAACTTCTATGGCAGAACCATCTCCCCAACTTCTTGATTCGACCCCTAGTTATATTACACAACATCCCAGCGTCCAAATCTTCTCTCGAATCTGGTTTTTAATGAGAAAAATCTTCTCGGCATATTTTTTATTCACAATCTGATTTTCTTTTTACTCCATCTGATTTCTTTTTTTTCTTGAGAACCATTGTTTCCTTCTACTTGATGTTGTTGCTATAAAAAGAAATTGAGAACAAAATCCCGTAGAATAATTCTTATTCAATACATACCCGATATTATTCCTTCCATTTTTATCGCAAAGCTAACTGGTTTTTGTCACGAATAAGATTCTCTTTGATTTCAACATTCCAAAACGTGAACAACTTCCTTTTTATGAGACTAAAATATATTCTTGTCGTTATTTCCCGAAAATCAACCCAAAATTTTATTACACATCTTCACAGATTCGAAAGAAAAAAAGAAAAATATTTTCCAGCCAAAATTGAAATTCAAACGGAAGAGATGGGTGCTTTTAACACTATGTGGGTGCCTTTATCGATTTATTGGGGTGCCCTTATCTAAAATTAGGGTGTCTTTAACGCTTTTACAACCAATTTCTTCCACATTTATTAATTCTTCAAAAATACTTAAAAACATACAAAATAAAAATATTAGTACATAAATTGAGAAATAACAATATACATATGAGAACAATTAAGACACATAAATGTGTCTATCAAATATATCTAAACTTATTATTTGCTAGTCCTCGAGCAAATCTCATCTAGAAAATAAAAATCCTAACTCACTTTCGCAGGCATCGCGATTACACTTAGCGTGTGCAACAGGCCTTTGAACCCTTAGGTGGCCCTAGTGGACGAGTTTTAGTCTCGTGAGGGTTTACAAGAGATATACCCACAAAACCTTTTACTCTAAACTCTAGCTACTTGTGAACGACTGAGGGTAGACATTAAACATGCTATTTAGTTTGCTAAAAAATTCTTTGGCTATAGGAGGAATTACCTTGTTTTGAATCCAATTGTTGTACACGAGTTTGCATTCAGCATACTAAAATTCATATATAAGAAAACAAAGCACTACTCATAAAGTCGTACAATGGACCACGCTACTCGAAATTTAATAAACCATAATCATATGAATAGATTAAGAAGATGGATGTGGAGATAGAATTGTGCTCATGTTGACTAAGGTGAAAGGTGTTTCCCAGAATATCTGTATGAACATCATGCCAAGATGAACCCTAATGGATTGAGATACGCACCCACTGGTTTGAGTCCTAATTCTAGTGTCAACTCAGCTGGTATATACAAGGATCCAAGCGGTCGATTTATTGAATATATACAAAAAAAATTCTGACAACATGATTAGATCTTTTGGCGCATGCTCCTTGTCAGCAGATTAAATGATAGTTCCCATGGATCCTACATTCCACGCTTGCTTAGGCGACGGAGACAGGGAGAACACACATAATGTTATCCAAGTGTCAATTTCTTAAAAAAAAAATTATTGGTCAAGTTCAATTAAAATAATGGAGCTTTATCTCAATCATTCAACTTCATCCTAACAGTGATAACAAGGCGATAATAGTGCCCCACCAAATCACTTAGAGAAACACAAAAAATTTCAAAAATAAAAAAAGAACGTGATATGGTGACGACTCCGAGATATAGTGACGACCTTCATGTTGATTCTAACACATGAGCTTCGTCCTTTTATGATTAGACCATTTAGCTGAGTCCTTCAACTCCTATAGCGAAGAAGTTTGTTTCCACCTACTTAGAATGGTTAGTGTCATCCTGAATTGTTCACAAGTTTCTAAATTTTGGGGTTTTTAGTACAACTAAATTTTTAAGAAATTTCCCCCTTACCCCCGAACTTAAATTGAACATAGTCCTCGATGTTCTAAAGATAATGAATAAAAGAGAATTAATGAACAAAGAAAGAAATAGGGAAGGATATTACCAGCACTGTGTACCAAGAGCATATGGGTTGCCTCCCATAGAGCGCTAAGTTTAAATTCTTCAACAAGACCAAGAAAGGATTAGTCACAATTTACGAATCATACAATAATAATCTGAATAATTGTGGATCCTTGAAGTCAATCGAATTTGACTCACTTAGTTGACCACAATGGAAGATTAGAAATTAGTGGTCATTCATAGAAACATGTGTCGATTCTAATTTCCTAAAATATTCGGTTTTAGTTGCAAAATTTATGAATCGACACATTTGAAATTCATACGTTCCCACATTTGAAAGAAAAGTATTTGGTGGGTAAACAAAATCAATTACGGTATTATCGCCAGGGTAAACCACATCAACCAGACGATGGGTTTCTAACTACTGAAATTCTTGCTAGACATAATCAGGCTCGGGAAAAAGTGTATGAAGATAATCTCTTAAAATGGTAGAGTCATATATGTCAAGTCCCAAGTGAGGGACTTTAAGCACGGATACTTGAAAATCACAAGAATCATCGGTACCCCCAAACTTAGTGTGGACATTACTTTCAGATAAACCAAAAACTATTTGTTGCGTTCTAATGTTCCTAAGGTCAGAACAACGCCTCAGATCCTTCTGAGGATTGGTTACCCAAATGATCCAAAAGAACATCATCATCATATTATAATTATCAAAGAAAGCCCCATCGACTTCCTCCGATTCATTGAAATGTCCATCTAATAATTGATTGTCAAACACAGTGCAGGATTAAGGATCACGAATAGTCCTAGAGTTTATGACAACATCCTCACTCATATTTAAAACATCTACGAGTCTATCATCTTCGTTTGAGACTATGGTTCCTGAATCGTTGGACTCTAAAAAACTAGTCTCAGCATAAACTCATTCCTCTAAACCATCATCGTCTTCATAATAGCAAGGAAATATTTCACCATCTATAACAATGGTGTCTCTAGTTAAATCTTTTTCCTCTTAAATAGGTAATAATAATCAATATTATTATGATTTAAAACTAGAAAAATCATTATCATCATGAAGCCCAATTGTTGTAAAAATTTCCTTGTTATTATGACTACGAATTTCAAATTCTTCATCAATACTTTCCTCATCCTCATAACGATATGAAGATGATTGAACCTTATTTGAACAAGTAGTGTCTTCAATTCTAACCTCGTCTTCTGGATTAGGTAAATATTTATTATTATTGTCAAGGGTAAAATTGGAAACAATGTATTGACAATTAAGTTCATTTTGAGCAATATTAGCAACTAACCGTTCATTTTCCATTTTGTCATCATCTAAACTTGCATTAATTTCACTGAGAGTAGCACTTATAGCTTCAAGTCTTTCTGTTATCTTCCGCTAATTTTAATCTAATTGATTGAGTTTATCATTCCAAGAATTAGACGAAAAATCAAGACTTTGTGAAGTTTTCAAATAACGTCGGAGGGTATCCTCTAAAAATGAAGAACTAACATTTTTCTCAAAATAATATTACGCATTTACCCATTCGTACGATTGGTGATCGTGCGAATAGTAATTGGGATCACTATGGTATGAACCATAACCTCTAGAGGGTCGGTAGTGGTCCCAAGTACTACCCACACTATGGTCATAGTACGGGTAATGTCCATTTTGAAATTCAGTCGGATATTCATTGTATTGGCTATCGTAATACCAGTTCGACATTTTTTTTTAAAGTGCATGTGCAAATGCAGGTTTGACTAAATAGGTAAGCTCAAGTTACCTTAGCAAAATATGATGCACCGGAAAACCGACTTTGTTTTACCGCAAACGCACAGTGTCGAAAGATGTAAACAAGAGCAAATACGGTTCGTTCCCACAAGGAGTTTGGATTAAAATATTTTTTTAGGTTTTTTATAAAGAATTAAATTAATTAAAACTATTTAATAAAGTTTGAAAACAGTAAGAGGAAAGTGTTAAGGTTCCGGGAATCCATTGCAGATTAAGGTTTAATTGTGTTCGTCACAAAGGGTCTCAATTTCAAAAAGAATTGTTTGTTCTCAACCTAAGGTAGAATTTCGAAGTACTAAGTATACGGGGCATAAAGAGTCAAAGAATATTCATAAAACAATTTCATACAAGGTTTCAACGAGTCCTTCTACTAATCAAACAATGAACTATACGTGGCATAGAACATGAAAAATCATCGAGATGGTAAAACGTTGAGAGAGAGACGAAACATTAATATTAAGTTCATTTAATTGAAAACCCTAGTTTTGAAACACAAATAAAACCATCTCTACAAGTTCATACTTTCGCCCTAACAAAGGAATTAGCCCAACATGGCTTTCTCAAAAGTCATGAAAATTAATAAAGAAAAATAAACTAACCCTTTAATCTTGTTCCCGGCTTCGTCAATTCTGTCTGTACCTGAGCTCTGTCTGTCCAGGTATGTTTTGAGAGGGTATCAAGTTCTCCTTTTATAGCTTCATGTTCCGAACCCAATTCAAACACAAACTTAACTTTCCCAATTTCATTGAAACACCGCCTCTTTACTAACTTCTCGGCCAAGTAAATTCTCATACACGTTTCATCTAGAGCCACTTTCACCTGACTTCTCAGCGCCTCGAACCATGCCCTGACTTCACTCAAAAGCCTTGCCAAACTCAACTCCACCACAGTTCGATTTCTCCCCAGAACAGTAAGCAATTCTCTTGTGGCAAGACTTGCCCAAACTCAGTTCATAATTAAACCTTCTCAAAAGCGAACCACTTTTCTATCGAGTTCATCACCGTCTCATTCCGAAACTCCATCGAGCACAGGTGCAGTCCCTTTGGCTCTGTCCACCATCGAGCTTTGTAATCAATCACCACCGAAACCATAATCTTTACTGCCAGGACCTCAGCGAATCCGTATCTCCATCTTATCAACTGCCGTCAATGGCATTAACTCCAGCAACTCCCATCATCATCTATCGTAAACTCACAGACACTTCTCATTCTTCTCAACTGTTTTGATTCTCCACCATTTCTATGTCGCAAATATCCAAATCCTCAAAGTCACAAACCATGGACATTAACCATCACAGTTAACATCTCATCATCATTAGCCATCAAGATAATCAACAGCCACCATCTTCGATTCTCACTGCCTTCATCACTCCAACAGAAAACTCGAGCATCAAGTTCACCTTCTAAGCCAGAACCCATCATCGACTCCATATCTCGAGCTCCATATTTCATCACAGGCCATTAATGGCAGTTGAACACCACAACAGCTTCTCCGGATAATCACAGCAAAACCATTCCTCTTCTTCTAACCTTCTTCACCGTCAATCACCATTGTCAGGCTTCCAAACTCCATATTAAGAAGGACCCAGAGTTCCTAATGATTCCACTAATTCAATGAGAAATACTTGAGATAAAAAATCATCATCATGATTGATCATAACAATAAATTGTTCCTCTTCATGTTCTCGGTCTAAACCCTGTCTTCTAACAACTTCACTAACCCACTGATCCATTCGAGATCGAGAAATAATCCAAACCAAGATAACCACATCGATCATGATCATGATCAATCACGGCTGCAATTCAATCTTCTTCCATGTTCGTGATAATGAAGGGGGGCGGCCCAGATCCAAATTGCTGGTGCTTTTAACAAGATTCAAATAGGTGGCAGCCCTTATGAGATGACCAGGTTCCCTTAGTAATTGACTCCCATCTGCCCCTTATCGTCTGACAGAGTGCCATAGTGGTCCCTTGAAATGACCATTTTGCCCTTTATTCTTGTTTCGCTCATAACTTCTGCGTACGATGTCTGAATGACCTCGTTCTTATTGGAATAGACTGAGCTCCACTGGGTCTTTGGCAATTCTTCTTTTGTAAAGCTCCATTTCACTTGTTTCATAGATGTAACCTGATAAAATACATAAACTACAAAAGTAATAATAACACATGGTAATTCACACAAAATCTAGCAAATAAGTATAAGGAAATGATACTTAAAATTTACGAATTATGCAATTATCAAAATACACCTACAGTCAAAGACTTGTCCAAGGTACGAGGAAAAGGCTTGTGGACTTTCAGCTGGTAACTCCCATCAGGCCCAAGGCACGGGTTCAGCTTACTTTTCCACGGGTTTTCCTAAACACGGTAGTCTGACGAATGCAATTGGTGTGTGCATAATGTTTTCTGGAATTTTTTTTATATACAAAAAAAAATCTAAAATAAATATATACAAATAAATTTTTTAAATGAAAAATCTAAAAAAGATTGAGGTATACTATTACCTTTTTTAGTGGGCAATTTCCACAATTAATGTAAAAGATCACCTGCACATCAAAGCTAAGACAAATACCCACATAAAATCTAAAAACAAAAATAAAATAAAATAAAGTCTAATTAAAAAAATTAAACCCAAAAAAAAAATAATCTAAAAAAAAACCTAACCTAAAAACAAGTCCGCATCGGCGCCGCTAAAAATTGATGTGATTGTAGACAGTGGTAAGAAAAGTATCGTTCACTCGGACTTGTGAAGTCTCGATTTTAGATTTAATTCCTAATACTAGCAAAAATATACAAAATATGATAACAATATTAAGGATAACTGAGACATAGGATTCCACCAATTTTCTTATTCATGTGGTTCAAATATTAATTCTAGACAATTCTTGCTCATATAATAAAAAATATTAACTCTAATTATTTGCCAAAGTAGATTCTTAAAACATTAGATGTAAATTATAAGCATGGCGCATCAAAAGTACTTACGACTAAGCATACACCATCAAACAAGATCACAACTAATTAAGAAAAATTATAAATCAAATTAAATTAATGCAAAAGTCGTAAAACAATTAAATATATTTACAACACAATTGTTAAATATGGCTTCCTCCATTGTCCCAGTGTTGGGGTTTAGCTCATCGTGCTCAAAACACTCTCAAAAGATTGAGACATGGCTCAAAAAGTGCTTGAGAAGAAGAAAAGAATAAAAAATAACTGACACCGTAAATTTGAGACGTTTATAAATGTTACAAAGAAGAATGAAACAACAACAAATATAAGTGTTTCTTTTCTGTCGCTGAAAACAACAGAAAAAACCATTTTATTTTTTTATGACGTTGTTCTTTTTTGCGACTAAGTTCTTCTTTAAACCTTTGGTAATGGTTTTTTCATCTTCTTCTCCCTTTTTTTTTTCACGAGCAGAACCCTTTTTGTTTTTTGGATTTTTTTCTAACTTTTCTAGCAGAGCCATCCCAACTTCTTTATTTGACCCCTATTTATATTACACAATATCCCAACGTCTAAATCTTCACTCGAATCTTGTTTTTAATGAGAAAAATCTTATCGGCATATTACTTATTCACAATATGATTTTCTTTTTACTCCATTTGATTTCTGTTTCTTTCTTGAGAACCATTGTTTCCTTCTCCTTGATGTTGTTCCCATAAATAAAACTTGAGAAAAAAAATCTCGTAGGATAATTCCTTTATTCAATACATACCCGAGATTATTCCTTCCATTTTTATAGCAAAGCTAACTGGTTTTTGTCACGAACAAGATTCTCTTTGATTTCAACATTCTAAAACGTGAACAACTTTCTTTTTATGAGGCTAAAATATATTCTTGATGTTATTTCCCGAAAATCAACCTAAAATTTTATTACACATCTTCACAAATTCGAAAGAAAGATAGGAAAATATTTTCCCGCCAAAATTAAAATTCAAACGGAAGAGATGGGTTCCTTTAACACTTCGTGGGTGCCTTTTCAATTTATTGGGGTGCCCTTATCCCAAATTAGGGTGCCTTTAATTATTTTACCACCAATATCTTCTACATTTATTAATTCTTCAAAAATACATAAAAATATACAAAATAATAATATTAGTACATAAATTGAGAAATAACAATATACATATGATAACAATTAAGACACATAAATGTGTCTATCAGTTCGTCGCCCGATTCACAGACTTTGTCTCTCCTGTAACTCACCGGTTACTGAATTCAAATATCAAACCTCCAAGAAAGATGCTAGGTTTCAAGCTATAGCTAGTGATTGTGGAAATCATCATCTGTCTGATGGATATATCTTTGAAGGATTTCCACTCTTAAATCTTTGAGATTGTGAATATCTTACATATTGTACAGGTTTAAAGGTTTCAAATATTGTATCTTCGAACATATAATATATTTAAAGGTTTCAGATGTTGTATGTAAACCTAGATAGAAGTAGGAGTGAACCTTAAAGGAAATGTAGACACCCTCATATTCACTTCAAGTGGTGGAGGTCGAAACTATTAAAATGCCATTTTAAAAAATGGTATTTTCATCATTTATTTATAAGAGCAAGGACTATGGGATAGACTGTTTAAGTAGTCTATCCCTTCCAAAATAGATGAGAGACTATTTGAAAGAGTGAAAAATCCACTATGGGATAAAGAGTAAAGAGAGACTACACGACATACAATTAGCCGTTTGAAAAATAAAAAATAACAAAAAAAAACATACAACATATCGATAAAGTAATCTTCAAAAATCCTGTGTACATTTGGATAAATACTTGCTCTTCTATATCACCAAAAATGCAGAAGATTAATAAAAATGCAGAAGATTAATAAAAATGCAGAAGAAATATTCTAGAAATAAAGTACAGCAAATCAATAATCAAGAAGAAAATAATTACTAGAATGGAAGAATATGGGCTTACCATTGTTGATGGTGAGTTTTTGACAAGGGACAAAACTGTAATATACCCCTTTATAATGCTAATTTTGCTTAACTGCATAAGCATGGAATAAATATACAATGATTTCTGACGAGCATCAGAATTACGAACATTATTGCTATTTGATTGCAGAGTCGCATCAAGCATAATTTCAAGATTGAAAACTTCCACGGCTGAATCTCTTGAAGGTGTTCTGTATACACTGCACAAAAGTTAGACATAAATACCAACAATTAAATCTCACAAGACTGAGAAATCCTAAATAACCATAGTCATGGCCATGGAATTAGTTAATGTCAATAAAAACAGCATATGGGCTATAGCCTGGATAACAACAAGTACAGGCTTTAGTAAGCCCTAGGTACGCCTCTAGCACAAATGTGCACAAATAATCAAGACAATAAAGTCAATAAAAACAACAAAGATAAAAAAAAGCCACGCAAGAACTCTTTACGCTAGCTACAGTTCTAAGGCCACCGTTAGCGCTATCTTCAGCAATGAGGCTAGCAACACCAGCGCCAAGGCCAACACTAACGCTAGCGCTAAGGATAGCAGCGCTAACGCCAAGGCCTCCATTGCTGGGGCAAAAAGCGCTAGTGTCAAAGCTACCCCCCCCCCCCCCCGCTCCTCCACGCCACTTCCTTGCTGCCCCAGCTCCGTGCCTTGTTGCCCCAGCTTTATGCCTTGCTGCCCCATCTTTGTTCCTTGCTGCCCTAGTTCCGTACCTTTCCGCCCCAACTCCGTGCCTTGCTGCTGCCACACTACTGTCATGCATTATTTTTTCGATCTAGCACCCGTTTTCTTTCTCGCTCAAGCTAGCACAATTACTTAAGCCATTACTACGACAAAATTGACATAAAGTCTACTAGAAATATTATTTTTACAACAAGGCTCATGACTTTGAAGACATGACCCCACTAACTTTTACAAGATACCAAAATCATATTACATGGGGGGATAAAACATGGGGTTTGGTCTGGCGGTTTACAACAACATGGGCGTGGCAAACACCCCATGACAAGGAAGTTATAGAGTGAGTGGTAAGTTGGAGCGGTTGTAGAGATAATGGAGTAATAATCTGGAAGATTCCAGAAACTTCCCAGGACGTGGTGGACGGTTATTCCCATAACCTCCACTTCTCCATCTCTCCACAACTACCACTAATTTACAAGGAAAATGTTTGGTCTCAAAGGTTATAAATAGGCTGCTTAGCCAATTCCAAATACAGAACATAACGACAACAACAAGAGAAATAATCCAGAGAGAGTCGAGAAGAGATAGAAAATCATTCTCAAACTGTGCTATTTTTTCACCACAATTCTACATACAATTCCTTCAACTTTCTTTGCTTCCCTTCCCAGAGATCAACCTGTCTCCTCTTTTTACAACCGAAGCAGAACAAATACTAACATCTTATTTGTTTTATTTGTTTTGTACGATTTTGATCATCAAACCTATAAAAGTACTTCAACAGTACATTGTTTTTCCTGAGAGAAATTTTTAGCTACAAACAATAGGCGATCATGGTGGGACATCAACGTCTCGGTAGCAAAATTCAATTCTTTAAAAATGGTGGATCTTAGGTCAGGTTCAACAACTAATCCCAATTTAAGTTCAACATTCGTTACTAATACTGGTAATTCCAGTGGTAGAACCCCTGAAACCATTCCTTAGAACATCATCGCTGAAAGCACCAAAACTCCTCTTCGCGCCACTGAAAATGTCAAAAGCAAGGAACATGCGTCACCAACCATAGCAGACTTAATGAAGCGACAAGAGACCTTGGATGAAACTCAAATAGCCATGGCTACAACTCAAAAGGAAGTTATTACCTTTCTTAAGTCTTTAAAGGAGCAGTTAACACCAAGAGCAGTATCATCGTCAAACGAAGCAAGTCAAGAACGTAACTGCCGGCGATGCTAACAGGTCAAAAGCTAATGCACAAGAGGATGATGAAATACTGATCATCACTGATTGTGCATGATAAAAAATTCAACCACAATAAAACTTTGTCACTCGTGAAGACCTGGAAAGGCTCTTGCGAAACTGTGGAAAGGAAGATTCATCTTCATTCCATCAACACCAACTCACTTACCCAACAGAAATTCAGAGGGTTGCACTGTCGAGTGGATACTCATCCCCTCCATTCTCATAGTACGATGGCACCGAAAATGCTCGAGAACATGTTTCTCGATTCTTGGAATCGCTTGGAGTTCATGAATATAATCAGGTGTTGCGGCTCAAAGGAATTCTCGAAATCTCTTACGGAAAGAGATTACACTTGGTACAACAACCTCTCTCCCAACAGTATCCACTATTGGTCTCAGATGGTTGATGCCTTTTATAAGAAGCATTTATTTATCTCTGAAGAATTTACTCTTTTGGATCTGGGAAGAATGTTTTAGAAAAACAACGAGCATCCCAATGAGTACGTAAAGAGATTCATAACACAATCTCTGGACTGCCATGACCAGAACGTGACCGAACAACAATTCGTGGAGCTTTGTATTAATGATATGATTCATGTTTATCGCACCTTATTAGAAAATTTATGATTTAAAACCTTCTCTGAGTTACACGAGTCCGCTAAGAGATAAACAACAATTGCTTCAGCCCTTTTGGAAAGGACACGACCCGCCAGAGAATAAAATCATAGTGACACTCGTGGAAGTTGATGTCTGGTGAACAAACAACATTTTCTAGTTTTTAAATAACTAATGTGATAATAACAAAATAATGATTTTAATAAATAGATAAATAAAAAGATAAAATAACTGTACAAAATAATCAATCAGAAAGAAGAGAAGTCTAGGATTTTGGATTCTATTACTTTTGATGTTTGTAAAACTAACAAATTCATATCTTAAACACTCTCTCTTAAATACTCAAGGTATTTTTGAACCCAATCTCATGCCTCGGAAGGTATAACGTTTTTAAATAAATTACTATTACGACTTAAGTCGTTATGCAGAAATATAATTCTCCTTCGCTTATTATCAATAGTTGAAAACTACCCAAGACAATTAAAATGAAGCTTTATAAGATGAGAAAATTATTAGTCAATAATAACACTAGTAGAAAGTAAATATGCTAAAGAAATCAATTATTAAATATTATCCATCAAAATTAACTTCGTCCTCTACCCTAGAAAAAAATTTAACTACTCATGGAGAAAAAAAGAATAAGAAAACCCATTTTATTAAGGATTACAAGAAAGAACTGACCACAGTGTCACTGAATGATTAAAAATTCTTTATTGAATTTACGACAGACTTTGTGTGATGTACAACCAGACTGTCGCTTGTACTGTTGCTGAAACCGTAACTAAAATTGTTAATTTTGAAAGGAAAGGCAACAGGATTTAACGACAGTTCTTCTCAGTGATTTGTTCTTCTTCTTCTTCCTTCTTCTACGAACACAGTATTCTTTCTGAATTTTTCTTCTTCTTTGAATCTGGAAAGCCAGTCCCCCTTATCCTTCCAAACCTCTTCTATTTATATTAGAACAAAAATGCCTCGAATATCTTCCAAAAATCTTCATAGAATCTTCCTCTTTTGAATGAGAATATACTCGGCCAAATTTTCTTTCTCGAACAGAAACTCGATCCTGATTTTTCTTTTAAGACAAAATATTTTGTTTCCTTCTCAGTGATGTTAGTTGTATTTGATGTTGTCGCTACCGAATATTTTCGTTGTTTGAAAATAAATCAAACTACCGAGATTTTGTTTCTTTACTTTAAGTTTGAGAAAATGTCTTCCCATATCCAAGTATTCCACGAAAGTTTTGGTCTCTTCAAGTTTGTTAACTCGTGTAAACTTGTCTTCATAACCCAGAAAATCTCGAAAAGAATTCTCAGCTTCTTGCATACAAGAGATTCACTTTCAAATGGATAGTGGGTACCTTTAACTATTCGTGTGAGTGCCTTTATCCAAAATCAGTAGGGTGCCTTTAACACATTGATGGGTACCTTTATCATTTTCCTCGGGGTGCCTTTATCAATTTTCGGGTGCCTATAAAACTTTTTAATCTCATTTTTTTGTTTATTCTTCGAAAATACCTACAAACATACAAAATAATAATATTAGTACATAATTGAGTTCTAAAAATATATAAATCGGGAAAAAATTAGACATAAAATATGTGTCTATCAAATACCCCCAAACTTATTATTTGCTAGTCCTCGAGCAAATCTAATCTAGAAAATAAAAATCCTAACTCATTGTCGTGGGCATCGCGATTGCATTTAGCATGTGCAACAAACCTTTGAACCCCTAGGTGGTCCTAGTGGACGAGTTTTTTAAATACTCAATGCAGTTTTGATTCTTTTGAACCCAATCTCATGCCTCGGAAGGTATAACATTTTAAATTACTATTACGACTTAAGTCGTTATGAAAAAATATAATTTTCCTTCGCTTATTAAATATCAATAGTTGAAAACTACCCAAGACAATTAAAATGAAGCTTTATAAGAAGAGAAAATTATTAGTCAATAATAACACTAGTAAAGAGTAAATATGCTAAAGAAATCAATTATTAAATATTACCCATCAAAAATAACTTCATCCTCTACCCTAAAAAAGAATTTAACTACTCATAGAGAAAAAGAATAGAAGAAATCCCATTTTATTCATTAATTAGAAAAGATTACAAGAAAGAACTAACCCACAATATTACGAGAGAAAGAGTTCGTTGCTCGGACTTATTAAGATTGATTTTAGACTTAATCCTAATTTAAACTAGAAAATAAATAAGAGTCGATAATAATATTACGAGAGACTGGGACTCAGGATGCCACAATTATTCATATTCGAGTGATGCATATATCAATTCTTAACAATTATAGCTCTTCTATGGACTCTATTTCTTTTCCAAAGGTAGATTTTAAAAAAATGTAAATCATAAGCATGGCACATCAAAAGTACTTAAGACTAAGCATACACCATCAAACAAAATCATTAATTAAGAAAAATCATAAATCAATTAAAATAAGTGTAAAAAAGTCATAAAGAATCGAATATAGTTACCAAATAATTGTGAAAAATAGCTTCCTCCACCGTCCCAGTATTGGGGGTTTAGATTATCATGATCAAAACACTCTCAAAAGATAGATACATATCTCAAAAAGTGTTTAAAAAGGTGAAAAAAAAAAGAAAATAATAAAAGCAGCGAGTTTGCAACGGTGTATGGGCGTTACAGACTCATTGTTACAAAGCAGTGTTGCAAACTGAAGATAAACGTTGCAAATATTAAAAGTTTTAGCAACTGTTTCTTCAAACTTTTGGCAACAGTTTCTTCATTTTCTTCTTCATGAGCAAAATTTTTATGAGTTTTAATTTCTTGATTTTGGCCTCGCCAGCCTCCCTGGTGCTTCCTTCACGACCCCTATATATACTAGAACACCCACAACTCTTGTACCTTTGAAAAAAAATTATTTTAATAAAGAGAATCTCGGCATATCGAGATATATTATTTTTTCTCTTGATCATCACATCTTGATATTATTTTCTCTCTCTCTAAACTTTCGGTGGTATTATTTTGAACCACTTAAAAGAAACTCGAGAAGGAGATAAAATCTCCCTTAGTAAATCAGATAAAACGAGAATAATTTGTTTCCTTTTTTTAACACTCCAACCAATTTTCACAAGATTTTATTCTATTTTTTCGAGATTTCCAAGTTGTGTACAAACTCTGTTTTGATAAGGCAAGAATATTCGTGTCTTAAATCTTCGAATCAACCCAAATACTCGATCTTAAATCTTCGCAGGTGAGAAAAAGAGAATTTCCCGCTAAATTTTGATTTCAAAGAGAGTGATGCCTTTAACCAACTGATGGGTTCCTTTAGCAATTGGGGTGCCCTTATACAATGAGAAGTTCCTTTAGTAATTTTTTATGGCTGCCTTTAACACTTTTTCAAGCCAATTTTTCCAAAAATGTTTATTTCGTAAAAATACCTACAAACACATAAAATAATAATATTAATACAAATATTGAGAAATAACAATACAAATATGAGAACAATTAATACACAAAAATATATCTATCAAATACACCCAGACTTATATTTTGCTAGTCCTCGAGCAAAACTAAAATGAAAAATAAAAATCTAAGTCACTTTCGCAGGCATCGCGATTGCACTTTGCGTGTGTAACAAGCCTTTGAACCCCTAAGTGGCCTTAGCAGACAAGTTTTATCTCATGAGGGTTTACAAGAGATATACCCACAAAACCTTTTGCTCCAAACCCTAGCTACCAGTGAACGATTGAGGGTAGACACTAAACATGCTATTTAGTTGACTACTAAATTCTTCATCTACGGGAATCATTACCCTATATGAGTCCAATTATTGTACACGAGTTTCCACTCAAGCGTACTAAAATTCATATTTCAGAAAACAAAGCTCTACTCAGATAGTTGTACAATGGACCACGATACTCAAAATCTAACAAACCACAATCATATGAATAAATTAAGAAGATGGATATGGAGATAGATGTGTACACATGTTGACTAAGGTGAACGGTATTTCCAAGAATATATGTATGAACATCGTGCCAAGATGAACCTTAATGGATTGAGATACGCACCTACGGGTCTGAATCCTAATTCTAGTATCAAATCAGGTGGTATATACAAGGGTCCCAGCGGTCGATTTATTGAATATATACAATTATTATTATTATTATTATTATTATTATTATTATTATTATTATTATAAAACGAGAACTTTATTGGATGAAAAAGGTATTTGTACTGGACCGGAAGGAAGCCTAGCCACCAGCTGGGCTCCCACTCCCTTTTGGATAGCTAACCCTAATTTGAAGAAAAGAGAGTTGTTGATTTTGTGGTTGTAATCAAAGCTAGCTATACAGTTCTGCAACCTCTTTACAAAAATTATCATGTCCTCTCCTAGTTCCCCTAGGGTCGTGAAGGCCAACACACCAAGTCCGTATCCGTGTTCCTCGCACTTATCCAAGTATTTGGTGCGTTTCCGGGTAATAGCGTTCGAGATGGCTTGACCGGGTGAAAAGGCGACTCTCCTTCCTCCTGTGAAAGGGGACACTACGGTGACATCAAAACATACATCCCGGCCGTTCTCCCAGTTATATACAAGGATTTCCGCTGTCTGTAGGGAGCGCTCATCGTCTGCCAAGAAGCCTAGAGGCGCCTTCTTCCGCGCTGCACCCCTGCCTTGAAACACATGAGCGACCACGTCTCGGACCATATCATGCCTGAACTTAAGCCCCACATCGCTGGCGCAGTGAAGAGCATGGTCACCAAAAATATTCATCCATCTTTCACAGCAAGAGCATACACTGTTCTCCGCGAATAAAGAAATACCGAGTCTGTAGGATAAAACGGCCCGGAACAGTCGAGGAAAAATTGATTGGTTGAGCCCAGATATGGGGATCACGTTGAGAAAATCTTGAGCCTGGTCCATCTTCGTGTATTTCCATAGAATGTTGTCCCGGTATGACATATTGAACCTGAAGGGGATACTCTTCTTAACAACGTCGAAGTAGTGGGCTGCCATTGTGCGCATTGGGCTTGGGGATACCGCCTGATTATTATTATTATTATTATTATTATTATTATTATTATTATTATTATTATTTTATTTTGACAATATGATTAGATCTTTTGAATCTAAGCGCATGCTCTTTGTCAGCAGATTACATGATAGTTCCCATGGATCATGTGTTCAACGCTTGCTTAGGCGACGGAGACAGGAAGAACACACACATATTGTTATCCAAGTGTCAATTTTTTTTTTAATTATTGGTCAACTTCAATTAAAATAACGAAGCTTGATCTCAATCACTCTAGTTCATCCTAGCGGTGACAACAAGGCGATACTAGTGCCCCACCAAATCACTTAGAGAAACACAAAAAGATGCAAAAATAAAAACATAACGTGATATGGTTACGACTCTTAGATATGGTGACGCCTATCATGTTATTTCTAACACCTGAGCTTTGTCCTTTTATGAATAGACCATTTAGCTAGGCACACCAACTCCTATAGACAAGGATTTTGTTTCCATCTATCTAGAATGGTTAGTGTCATCCTGAATTGTTCACAAGTTTCTAGATTTTGGAGTTTTTGGTGCAACTAAATTTTTAAAAAATTTCTCCCTTACCCCCAAACTTAAATTGAACGCAGTCCTCGATAATCTAAAGATAATGAATAAAAACATCAATGATGTGATTTTTAATAGTGGTAAATAGGGTTTGATTCTCGGACTTGTGAAGATTCGATTTCTAGATCTAATTTTAAAACCTAAAAAAATAAAGAAGATTAAAACAAATTTGATTTGAAATAGATGAGAAGAACTAGGGTTAAGGATTCCACTTCTAAACAATAACTCAAGTGATAAAATCGTACAATTCTTGTGTTCAGTTTAATCAAAACATTGCCAAAGTTAGGTTCTCAAAATAATAGTTGTAAATCGTAAGCATGAGACATCAAAAGAAATAAACCCAGCATGAATCATCAAAAGAAAACACAACTACTTTATAAAAACCATTTTTTCAATTAATTCAAAGCAATTAATAAATAAAATAGAAGTTACCACTTAATTGTTGGAAAAATAGCTTCCTCCGTCACCCCAGTGATGGTGATTAGCTAATTGTAATGGAAACGCACTCAAAATAGGTTTTCATTGCTCAAAAAGTGCTTACAATGGTGAAAGAGAAGTAACACAGGAGTTTTGATACGCTTATAAACGTTACAGAGAAGTGTAGTATGTGTTACAGAAGAAAGAAAAGAGAACAGGAAAGAAAGACGGACTTGAAGTGCTTCAGAAGCTTAATACACGACTGTATCAGCGACAGTAATAACTATTTTTTTTCAGTTTTTTCCCGCCTTATGTTCTTCTTCTTCTCTCTCATAGAAGCAGAACTCGTTTCTTCCTGATTTTTTTTGCGGTGATCTGTGCTGCCTCCAGATTGCGATTTCTTCACTTCGCTTCGGTATATATAGGGTAAGCAAACCCTAGAGAGTCTTCTAAGTCGATTAGAACTCTTAAAACGCGTCCAACTCAATCTCAAATTCTTTGTTATCCGAAACTTACCCGGACTCCATTTTTCCGGCCAAATTCACTTAAGTGTCCAATTCTTTCGGCTAAAACACGTTTTTGACGTGTGTTGTTGATATTCTAGCTATCTAATTCACTTTGGGTGAATTAGATTCAACCCAAATCACTAAAATTACGTACACAGAAGTGAACAGAAGCTTCTCCCGATAGTTTCTCTTCTTCCCGCCATTTTCAAGTATTTGAGATTAAAGGGGGGGTGCCCCCAATCCAAATTGTGGGTGCCTTAATCACTTTTTCTGGGTGCCTTTAACACTTTTCGAGCCGATTTTTCCGTAAATGTTTATTTCTCAAGAATACCTTTAAAAACATAAAAAACCATAAAAAGTACAAAATCGAACACTAGTAAAATAAGTAATCGAGCGCAATTTAGACACAAAAATGTGTCTATCAAATACCCCCAAACTTACTAGCTAGTCCTCGAGCAAATCTAGTAAAACAAAATCCTAACTCACTTTCGCAGGAATCGCGACTACATTTAGCATATGTAATAAGCCGTTAAACCCCTAGGTGTCCCTAGTGGACGAGTTTTGTCTCGTGAGGGTTTACAAGAGGTATACCCACAAAACCTTTACTCCAGATTTTAGCAAATCGTGAACGATTAAGGATAGACACTAAACAAGCTATTTAGTTGGTTTACTCAACTCATCGGCTATGGGAATCATTACCCTAGTTTAGTCCAATTGGTGTACACGAGTGTTTACTCAAGCATACTAAAATTCATATATAAGACAACAGAGCTCTACTCGGATAATTGTTCAACCACAAGACTCAGAATCTATCAAAGTTCAATCACATGAAAAAATTTAGAACATGGATGTGGAAAATATGAAGTTTGCGCATGTTGACTAAGGTGAACGGTATTTCCCACATCTGTCTGAAGGTCAGTGCCAGGATGAATCCTAATGGATTGAGATACATGGTCTTAAACCTAATACTAATATCGACTCAGCTGGTATATACAAGGGTCCCAGCGATCGATTTATGGAAAATAAAATGATAAATATATTGACAACATGATTGGATCAAATTGAATCCAAGCGCATGATTCTTATCAGCATCTTACTTGATAGTTCCCATGGATCCTGCGTTCCACGCTTGCTTAGGCGACGGAAACAGGGAGAACACACATATTGCTATCAAAGTGTCAATTTCTTTTTTTCTTTTTTTTCTTTTTTTTCTTTTTTTATCTTTTTTTTTTGAATAAAGCAAGAATTAGGCTTGATCTCAAACACTCTATTTCATCCTAGCGGTGAAAAAATTTGATACTGGGCCCCACCAAATCACTTAGAGAAACACAAAATTACAAAAACTAAAACAGAAAGTGATATGGTCGAGATAGACTCCGAGATGTGGTGACAACTATCATGTTATTTCTAACACCTGAACTATGTCCTTTTATGAATAGACCATTTAACTGGGCACACCAATTCCTATAGAAAAAGAGCTAATTCTATCTACCTAGAATGGTTAGTGTCATCCTGAAGTGTTCACAAGCTTCTAAATTCTGGAGTTTTATTATTTCACTAAAAAGTTTCTCCCTTACTCCCAAACTTAAATTAAACATTGTCCTCAATGTTCTAAAGATGAATGATTAAAAATATGAATAAGGAAAAACTGAAACCAATCGAAGGAAAGAGGTTAAGGAAATATATTACCGTGTCGTAAGATCATGGGTTACCTCCCAAGAAGTGCTAAGTTTAAAGTCTTCATCCAGACTTAGAAAGAATTAGTCACCTTATAAAATCGTATAGCAAAAGTCGGAACAACAGTGGGTCATCTGAATCAAATAGTGTTATCACAAAAAGGAAACTGCAGAAGGCCCAGGAAGTGAATCGTATAACCTTATCCCTATCTAGTTTCTTGTTTAAAACAACTATATCTAGTTGAGGTTCAGGTTCAGGCTCTATAAAAGGGTCTAAATAAAATATTTTCATGGGCTGGATTTCCTCATATGAAGGATCAACAGGGTCAGGTTATAAAGTCTGGAATAACTCAACTAAGAACTTAGAAGCACATAATAATAACCTGAATAATTGTGGATCCTCAGAGTCAATCAGATTTGACTCACACAGTTGACTACTACGAAGGTGGTCATTCTTAAGTAAATGTGTCGATTCTAATTTCCTAAAGTAATTAGGCTTAGTCTCAAATCTTAATAACTGACGCATTTGAAATTCATACGTTCCCACATATGGAAGAAAATATTTTAGTGGGAAAACAAATTCAATATTGGTATTATCGCCTAGGTAACCACATCAACCAGAGGATGGGTTTCTAACAACTGAACTTCTTTCTGGACATGATTAGGTTCGGGAAACAGTTCTTTAAGATAGTCTCTTAATATGGTAGAGGCACATATGTCAAGTCCCAAGTTAGGGACCTTTAAAGAGTCAAAGGTAAATCACAGAGAGAATGATAATCACCCCCAAACTTAGAGTTTTCAGTGTCTCTAGATAGACTAATCACAATTTCCCTAATTTCTAGATCGTCAGATTCCCGAAAATGTCAATTGCTTCTTCTAGGTTATAATCAGGTGATGCATCCTCACTCATATTTAAAATCTCTACGAGTCTATCATCTTCGTCAGCGACTATTGTCTTCGAATCGTTAGACTTTAAATCACTAGTCTCAGGATAAACTCGTTCCTCTAAACCACTATCGGCTTCTAAACAAGAAAATTCTATATCGTCTAAAACAGTGGTATCTTTAGTCAAAT
Organism: Papaver californicum; assembly: GCA_023531435.1. NCBI lineage: Eukaryota > Viridiplantae > Streptophyta > Magnoliopsida > Ranunculales > Papaveraceae > Papaver > Papaver californicum. Next base: position 11,664,342 of record JAJJMC010029624.1, on the reverse strand, counting down.
CCTTTTCCTTTTGAATAGGTGAATAATCATTAAAATTATTTGGATTTGAACCAGAAATAACATTATCATCATGAAGCATAATTGGAGTGACAATTTCCTGATCACTCTGCCTGTATATTTCAAGTTCTTCATCAACACTATCCTCATCATCATAATAATATGAAGATGTTTGAACCTCGTCTAAATAAGTAGTGTTACCAATTTTATCCTCGTCTTCTTGACTAGGTGAATAACTATCAAGGGTAGCACTATATTGGAAATTAAGACTATTTTGAGCAATATTATTCTTTGCAAGACTTTCATTTACACTTAATGCAAATCTATTTGTATTCTCAGCCAACTGCTTTAGGGATTCGTCTAGAGAAAGAGTTGGACTACTAATTGTTCCCCCCCAACGTAATACGAACCTATTTGTATTATCAGCTAACTACTTGAGGGATTCTTCTAGAGAAACAGATGGATCATAAGGAATACTAGAATAGCAATTGCTCGTGTGATTCCTCTAGAGGCATAATAGGTTCATTATAAGGACTACTAGGTAGCATTTTCTTTAGGGCTTCCCTCCAAGACAAAGAACTTGAATCATCATAGGGAGTACTAGATTTCATCTGCTTTAGGGCATCCCTCCAAGACAAAGAACTCAAATTTTGCTCTTGTGATTCTTCTAGAGAAGGATTTGGGTTTTCATAGAGAGTACTAGATTGCATCTTCTTTAGGGCATCCCTCCAAGATAAAGAACTAGATATTTGCTCATTTTCATGTACGGGTGTATGTACGAATAGTAATTGGGATCACCTTGGTATGAGTAATAACCTCCAAAAGGTTGGTGGTGATCCCTACCACTATCCGCACAATGTTGATAGTATGGATAATGTCTATTTTTAAATTCAGTCGGATATTCATTGTATTGGTCCTCATAATACCAGTTCGACATTTTCTAAAAACTTCCTAATATATTAAAAAAAAATCTAAGAAAAATAAATCCTAACATGAAGGGGGTTCCAAACATTCACAAACAATACCGACTCAACCAAATTAAACCTATTGAATCTAGCAAACAAAAAGCATGATGGCTCCACTTAGATTGTTTCTAGACCAGCTTCTGTTCTTTCAAAAGGCAACTAGTTACGATTTTAGCAAACCTCTTAGAACGATCCGAATTAGATTAAGTCGAAGAGAAAAAGGATAAGCTCTACGGAGCTTTGATAACTCTGTCTCTTTGGCACTTTTCCCTGGGTTACAAGACGACTCTAATCAACTTAAAATAATCTTCCTGAACTTCAAGTTAGGCTAATAAAGTAACCAGTACATTCATTTTGAACGATTTCCTATAAGCTCGTTACCCTATCGGTCTCTTTCTAGTCAAAATTTTAAGGTTTAGGTTCGCGTTTGGTAACGTGTTCCTAAAGCGGGCAAGAAGGAAACGGTGATGAAATCCGAGTCCTTATCTTGTATGGCTAGTTCTTGCCCTTTACTAGAAAAGTAAAAAATTGTATTCAATTCCTCAACATATATACATACGAAGGAATACAGTAAACCCACTTGCAAGGGATTCGTAGGTTGATCGAGTCTTACCTCCCGTACTAGACGGGGGATGAATCGGTTGTAGTCGACTCGGGCCACCGACTCCTGTGTCAGTGTGCGAACCCAAGAGGCCGAGACAATATCGTAATTGTCGTCCTTCCCTGTAACACTTTATATTTAAATTATCCTTCTGTAGGGTTTAAAAATAATAAAATGTTCAAAGTCCAAAATAAAGTCCAAAAAGTGTCAAAAATAAAAGAAAAATTACATAAATAATAAAAATTCCTAATACAATTTTCTAAACAAATAAAATCTAAAGAAAATAAATCTAATTAAAAATAAAAGTCTTTGTGTTTTCTCCGTTCTTTAAGCTTTAACTTTTAACTCCAAGTCCTTAATTTTAACTTCAAGTATTTAATCACCAAAGTTTTGGCTTTATTTCCTTTCAATCCAAGATCCAAACCTGTAGCAAAAAAGAGAAATACCCAAAGAAACGTAAAATGGAACAAAGTAAAAATAATACTAAAAACAAAACTAAAAACCTAAAAATAAATCTAACACTCTAAACCTAAAAACAAGTCCACGGCAGCGGCGCCAAAAATTGATGTGATTTTTAATAGTGGTAAATAGGGTTTGATTCTCGGACTTGTGAAGATTCGATTTCTAGATCTAATTTTAAAACCTAAAAAAATAAAGAGGATTAAAACAAATTTGATTTGAAATAGATGAGAAGAACTAGGGTTAAGGATTCCACTTTTAACCAATAACTCAAGTGATAAAATCGTACAATTCTTGTGTTCAGTTTAATCAAAACATTGCCAAAGTTAGGTTCTCAAAATAATAGTTGTAAATCGTAAGCAATAGACATCAAAAGAAATAAACCCAGCATGAATCATCAAAAGAAAACACAACTACTTTATAAAAACTATTTTTTCAATTAATTCAAAGCAATTAATAAATAAAATAGAAGTTACCACTTAATTGTTGGAAAAATAGCTTCCTCCGTCACCCCAGTGATGGTGATTAGCTAATTGTAATGGAAACGCACTCAAAATAATTGCTCAAAAAGTGTTTACAATGGTGAAAGAGAAGTAACACAGGAGTTTTGATACGCTTATAAACGTTACAGAGAAGTGTAGTTGCGGATCTTTGAAATCAATTGACTTTACCTCATTCTGTTGACCACAATGAAGTTTCTGAAAGTTGTGGTCAATTTTTAAGAAAATGTGTCAATTCATATTTCCTAAAATAATTAGGCTTAGCTCCAATATTCAATATATGACACATTTGAAATTCATATGTTCCTACATTTGGTAAATAAAATTTTGGTGGGACAACAAAGTCAATTATGGTATTATCGGGTAAACCACATCAACCAGAGGATGGGTTTCTAACGACTGATTTCTTGTTGGACATAATCAGGCTCGGGGAAATGTGTATGAAGATAATCTCTTAAAATGGTAGAGGCACATATGCCAAGTCCCAAGTGAGGGACTTTCAGCAGGGATACTTGAAAATCATAAAAATCATCGGTAACCCCAAACTTAAGGTGGACATTACTCTTAGATGGACCAAAAATAATTGGTTGGGATCTAATGTCCTTAAGGTCATAACTACGCTTAGATTCTTCTGAGGATTAGTTATCCAATCCAAAAGAACATCAACATCAAAACCATACAATGGGTTATCCAAGGTGTTCCTAAAAGCCTTTTTTTCTAAATCAGTGATCCCAAGAGGTTCATCGCATTTATATAATGGATTGTTAAATACACTGCTTTGTAAAGGATCATGAATAGTCCTAACGTTTATAACAACATCCTCATTCATATTTAAAACCTCTACGAGTCTATCATGTTTGTCATACACTATGGTCTTTGAATCGTTGGACTCTAAAACACTAGTCGCGGGATAAACTCGTTCCTTTAAACCATCATCGTCTTCATAATAACAAGGAAATATTTCACCATATATAACAGTGGTATCTCTAGTTAAATCCTTTTTATCTTGAATATATAAATAATCATCAACATTATTAGGATTGGAACTAGAAACATCATTATTATCATGAAGCTCAATTGTTGTAAAAATTTCCTCGTCATTATGACTACGAATTTCAAATTCTTCGTCAATATTTTCCTTATCCTCATAATAATATGAGGATGGTTGAACCTTATCTAAACAAGTATTGCTTTCAATTTTAACCTCTCCCTCTAAATTAGGTTAATATTCATCATCATTATAAAGGGTAAAATTGAAAACACTATTTTGGCAATTAAGTTCATTTTGAGCAATATTATAAGCTAAGCGTTCTTATTCTTCAATTTCATCTAAACATGTCTTAAGTTCACTGAGAGTGGTATTTAAAGTTGCAAGTTCTTTATTCTGATCTAATGAATTTTCATAAAATTCCTTCATTATCATCTCACTCCTACGTGTCGACTCAATTATCTTCTTGAGTGATTCTTCTAGAGTCATAAGAGGTTTATAAGGATTACTAGGTCGCAACCGCTCGAGGGGTTCTTCTAGAGGAGAATTACTCATTGTTGCATTTTGTTTCTTTGTTTCTAAATCTAACCTATTTGTATTCTCATTCAACTGCTTGAGGGTCTCTTCTAGACAAATAGAAGGATCATGAATAGTATCAGGGCTCAACTGTTTGATTAAATCCCTTAAAGAAGGGGACTCGAATTTTGCTCGTTTTCCTGTTCATATGACTGGTGCGCGTATGAATAGTAATTTGGATCGCTATGGTATGAACCATAACTTTCAGAAGGTTGGTAGTAGTCCCAAGTAGTATCCACATTATGGTCATAGTACGGGAATGTCCATTTTGAAAAATCAGTCGGATATTCATTGTATTGGCTATCGTAATATCAGTTCGACATTTTTATTTTTTTATTTGTGCACGTTCAAATGCATGTTCGACTAGAATAGGTAAGCCCAGGTTACCTTAGCAAAATATATCTATAGTCAAAGACTGGTCAAAGGTACAAGGTTGAGGTTTGTGGTGTTTCGGATGATAACGCCCATAGGGTTCACCATACTATCCCACAAGTTTTCCTAAAAATCGGTGTCGGAAGATGCAATATGCTGTGTGTGCACATGTTTTTTTTTATATAAAAAATAAAATAAAATCTAAAATAAATAATACAAATAAAATAAAAATTTAATGAAAATCTAAAAAAATTTGAGGTATACTACTTACCTTTATTGGTAGGCAGTTTCCACAATTAATGTAAAAGATCACCTGCACATCAAAGCTAAGAAAATATCTAAGTGAAATCTATAAGATAAAATAAAAAAAAAATCCTGATTATAGAAGTGGTGAGAAAGAGTTCGTTGCTCGGACTTATTAAGATTGATTTTAGACTTAATACTAATTTAAACTAGAAAATAAATAAGAGACGATAACAATATTACGAGAGACTGGGACTCAGGATTCCACCATTATTCATATTCGAGTGATGCATATATCAATTCTTAACAATTATAGCTCTTCTATGGACTCTATTTCTTTGCCAAAGGTATGTTAAAAAAAAATGTAAATCATAAGCATGGCACATCAAAAGTACTTAAGACTAAGCATACACCATAAAAAAAAATTAAGAAAAATTAAGAAAAATCATAAATCAATTAAAATAAGTGCAAAAAGTCATAAAGAATCAAATATAGTTACCAAACAATTGTAAAAATAGCTTCCTCCACCGTCCCAGTATTGGGGTTTATCTTATCATGCTCAAAACACTCTCAAAAGATAGGTACATAGCTCAAAAAGTGTTTACAAAGGTGAAAAAAAAGAAAATATTAAAAGCAGCGATTTTGCAACGGTGTATGGACGTTACAGACTCATTGTTGCAAGCTGAAGATAAACGTTGCAAATATTAAAAGTTTTAGCCACAGTTCCTTCAACCTTTTGGCAACAGTTTCTTCATCTTCTTCTTCACGAGCAGAATTTTTATGAGTTTTAATTTCTTGATTTTTGGCCTCGCCAGCCTCCCTGGTGCTTCTTTCTCCCTTAGTAAATCAGATAAACCGAGAATAATTTTTTTTCCTTTTTCTAACACTCCAACCAATTTTCACAAGATTTTATTCTATTTTTTCGAGATTTCCAAGTTGTGTACAAACTCTGTTTTAATAAGGCAAGAATATTCTTGTCTTAAATCTTCGAATCAACCCAAATACTCGATCTTAAATCTTCGCAGGTGGGAAAAAGAGAATTTCCCGCCAAATTTTGATTTCAAAGAGAGTGGGTGCCTTTAACCAGCTGGTGGGTGCCTTTAGTAATTAGGGTGCCCTTATCCAAATAAGAGGTGCCTTTAGTAATTTTTTTTGGTGCCTTTAACACTTTTTCGAGCCAATTTTTCCATAAATGTTTACTTCCCAAAAATACCTACAAACACATAAAATAATAATATTAATACAAATATTAAGAAATAAAAATATAAATATGATAACAATTTAGACACAAAAATATATTTATCAATAATATTCAGAGTAGCTACTGAAATTATTGTGGATTGATACCCCCCTTTGCAAAGGATTTATCGACTAAGTTGATATGATTGGAAAATATGGACCTCAGTCCATATGGAGTTATTTTCTCAACTGTATACGCTTTTAGGACCTCAGTCCTAGCATCGGTTACAAATTTGATGCTTATCAGAAAGCTTGACGAGAAAATTAAGGTCGCTTATTATACAACGCCACCCCTTGACAATAAACTTCCACAAACACTAAATCAGGTTGATGGAAGTATAGTCTTGTAGTCTTAATTAAATGACTCGACCGATCACCTGGGTGATAATTGTATATCTACACTCGTATAAATTTTGAATGAAACTCTTGATTGTCAGTTATTTATGTTGTATCATCTTGATAATCCTCTGGGCATATTAATGATGAGTATTTTATTCTTCTTGTACATTCATTTAATGGTTTTGTTGAATCATTCATAAAGCATTTGCAATTATTACTCGTAAAACCATTTTCATGTTTCTGTTTAAAAACATGTTTTTTATATGATGCTCCACTGTGAGTGCTATTACAACAAGATTTGCAAATTTGATGTGAAATTCTTCCCATAGTTAGGGGGAGGCATGGCTACCACCTTAAAAACAGCGTGAAGTATCTTGGTTTGAACAAAGATAAACTAGGATGTATCTCGTCTTGATGTTTTCATTACTAAAAGACATATAGAAGATTTGATATCTTTAGAAATTGCAAATCAAGTTGCTCCCTTGAGAAGTTTTAAATGTAGTAGCAAGTGTGTCATTTAAAACACACCACAAGCATGGATGACTAGTTGATTCAGACTATTCCACTCCTTCTGAAAAGGAAGGACCAGTCACAATCATTGAACGATAGTGCTCTTGAAGATACTATCAAGGGTAGATCTGATTTCTCTGACTGTAGTTCTCTTGATAAGAGAATATCTCGGCAAATTCTATGGAACATCAACATGAGGGAATTTCCATAATGCGTACGTGTAACAAAGAAATCTATGATCCTAATACAATGATTATCGGTGACATATTCAAAGTATCCATTGATACTGCCATAGATGATGTTGGTGTTAAACCACACTCTACATGGGAATGTTATCTAAGGAATAATTGGTTAAACTGGAAATGAGTGATCCAAACAGAATAACTGTTTTCTCGCTTAATTTTGGAACTGCAGCCGAACACTCGAGAATGTGAGCTTCATCTTTCACAAGTATGTGTTTGTAGTGCCAACACTCGATAATGTATGCCATATTGGCTACAGGTGGGGGATTTGTGCAAAGTAAGAAAATGAAATCAACTAATATGTAGCACAAAGTCTTTCACGAAAATTTGAGATGGTTTGTAAAGAAACATGCATATTCCCATTTATAGATGCAATTACCTCTTTGTTATTAGTCTAGTAGTCTTCAAAGGACTCGGCATGCATCTAATGATTGTGGTTACTGCATATACATATGTATGGAAAACTAGATACATATATCTACTTGAAATTCCCTTAAGGATTTCAGTTGTCAGTAGATAAACCATACCATATATATTCACTAAATCTTAATTGGGCGTTGCGAGGTCTGAAATGATCTAGACGTACGGGTGTGCTACAATCGTCTAAGTGAATACTTATTAATCTTGGGATATGTGAATAATCATGTATGCCTATGAGTTATCATTATATGGAAAACACTGGATTTTCTAGACTTGATATACACAACATCGATTTGATTGAAACTCACTAAAAGCTCTCCAAAGCACGAAAATGCTTAAAGTAGGAGTTCTAGATATAAAATCTTGTTAAAAAATGTCTCATATGTCGGTTTAGAATTATAGCTGGGAGTCCATTAATTTCGTCAACCTTAAAGGTTTAGGCGTGTTTAAATAGAAAAACTTGCACAATTATAGATGTATGATCTTTTACTTTTAAGATTGATCGGTTTACATCTAAAAAAAAAGATGTATCACTTTGTGGTATGTGTTACGCCAAAGTAGTTACAGTAGATGAAATATGCTATAGTACATGATATTGGGTTTGTCGTAAACATATAATTCTGGTTCTACCCAGCACCAATATTGAGACGTTGGTCCGAAGAAAAGTTTTATATCTTCGTGGTACTACCAAGCTTGATCTTTTGTATTAAAGATCGCATAATGTCTCCCACATAGAAAAACTAATCAGATTGTTTAAGTTTTGACTTTTAGCAAGTTTGCTAAAGCAGCTAAACATTCTCCTATCTAGTTGTCTGGTAGTAGAGGATACTTGTTCTTCCTCCGATCGATTACGGTTGTTCAGACAAAGATAGTGGAGGATAAAAAGTTGTCACAATAAGAGGATCATTAAGAAATTTCATAAGGGAAAATCTTACCGAGTTTTCTCGAGTAAAGGAAGCTAATGATGAAGACCTATAAAGATAATTTATGATCTCTATTCAGTATTATCGAGAACAATGATCGACTAAGAAAGATACTCATCAGGGGGAGTAAAATTCATGGAAGACTATGGATATTGGACACTTTGGACTTTTACGATGTACTTTTTTTCCTTAGTCAGGGTTTTTTACACTGGGTTTTCCTTGTCAAGGTTTTAATGAGGCATGCGAGTCCAGTGTTATCTGCAGTTCGAAATGTTGTACTATTTTTCCTTCTTCCTGGTTTTTGTCCCACTGGGTTTTACCGGGCAAGGTTTTAACGAGGAAATATCTGCGGGTCTATCATTGTTCTGAGTACTCAGGTTTTCATATGTTTAGGTTTTGTCTCTCTGGGTTTTTTCTGATGAGGTTTTTAATGAGATAACAATCTTAGAATGGTGATCGTCATCTAAAGAGATATATATCCATAGAGTCTTCTAGGGTGCAGTTATCGGATAATCACACATATTATTTGATAAGTTTTTTACTGCACGGGATTTTTCTGAATAATTTTAACAAATCAAAATGAACAACATCAGCAATATCGTTGTGAGCCTCCAATATTCAGATTTTTTCCAAATGGTTTCTATGATAAAGTTTTATTAAAGAAACATGTTCCCGGCGGTTAACAAAGCGCGAAGCGTTGTATCATTTTTGTAGGTCCAATGTTCATCCTAGCTTATTTTTCTTGTAAAGTTTTGACGAAAATATTTTTCTGATGGTAGTTATTCAAGGGGGAGTATTATAAATATGGATTATTATGGCTGACCACCATATGCAACCTGTCAAATGGTTTGTTAAATATAAACTGAACTTGTTATCTTTATCTACTTGGATAAACATCCCACCATGCAAGATTTAGGATTGCCACGTATTGGCTAACTTGGCATAACCATGGAATTTGTATCCATACCATCCGATGTACAAATACCACACCTCGTGGGTCAAAACTAATAAGAGTCGATTGTTTCTTCGTCTCCTAGTTATATACTATATTCATTATCTAACATTTCACACATGCCACTTTAACCATGTATTGATGTGATGATTTCATATAGATGGGTCGATAAATTTACAAAACCTTTGTTTTTCTTGGCCCATTTTAGACTGCATCCGGCAAAGCATTTTCCTTGTAGTTATGAAATACTTTTTAGAGCTGGGAAGTTTGTTAGTATTTTCTTTCATCTATTTTCTTTAAATATGAGTCTTTTAGTTCTTTCCTTTTCCATAATCAGTTCTAGCCTCATATATTATTTGAGCACTATAAGAATTTTGTAGGGAACTTGATATGTGCATAATTCATACATTTGTACCGCTTAATTTATATTTGTTAGTAGTTATAATTATATTAATTTTATCATCTTATTATTTTATAGGTGGTTCACATAAAATTTGAAGCTATAAATCAAATTGGCTAAATGGACTAAATTGGTTGGCTTTGTTATTTTATTACGGAAACCCACTTCTTGAAATGGGGCGTACTCGGTTGTTAAGCTTGATATGAGGGGTATAAACTTCTGATACCTAGAGAGGTGTTGGTTAGCGTGAAGACAATGAAAGAAAAACTAGGTTCTATGGAAGAGAAAAGAGGCCAAGGGACGTTGGCTGATGCTGTGAAAAGCAACAGACAAGAGATGATGGATGGCGTACAAAGCGTGAAAGTAGGTTACGACCTAGCTTCTATTAGGCATACAAAGCAGGTAGAAGAAGTGACGTAAGGTGGAGTTGAGTAAACAAGAAACAGGTGATTGAAAGTGATTTGAGGTACAGGCTATGGAGGTACGGCTTTGGCTAGGTGATGGATGAAAGCTAGGTGTACAGCTAGTCTAAGCATCTCTTTTAGTTTGGTATAGAGACAAGAGTAATGAGTGCCTAGACTATTGGGTAATGAATTGAGAAGAGGTGTGACGTTGAGGTGGCTTTGAGCTTTATTTGGTTCATGTGAAAGTGATGGGAGGTTGGCTAAGACAAAGTGTACAGGCTAGGTCTGTCTTAAAGTGAAAAGATGACTTAAAGAAGAAGGAAAACTAGGCAGGTATTAGGTACGGCTGGTCTCTCTAGGCATAAGCTTTAGATAAATGAGTGAAAAGAAGACAATCGTATAACATGGGCCTGCATGGTGATGGTCTGCTAGTAAAAATCCAAGAGAGAATAGGTCATAAGAATTTGGTATAAAAGGATCTGCGCAGACGGTCGAGAGAGGGGGGGTTTCTCTGGGGAACAGGTGACGGTACTGGAAAAAAAAAGTGGAACTCCTGTACAATTCGGAAGAGACAGACGGAGTAGAAGAGGACTGTACAGATAACTGACGACATCTTTACGGAACTTTGGTTTAATCTTTCTTCAACTCTTCTTAATTATTTATGGGTTTTGAGAAATCCATCTTCATCTTTATGTCTAGCTAATTAATTTGTAACTAGGGTTTAATGTCGAAACCACTTACAGTTTTTGATCATTTAAATAAAATATTTGATACAGACCATTATGATTTGAATAGATTAATTTCCATGATTTTGATTTATTGAATTTCATTAAACAATTGTGACGTCTTTTGATGGTACATGCTTGGCCTAGGTTTTTTATGTTCCATGCTTCTGGTATACAGTTGTTATTTTGAAAATCTACTTGTTACAAATATATTTGCCTACTTATTTGATATTTCATGCTTGGGTTAAATCCTTTGATGGGGTATGCTTAGAATAGTCAGGTATTATTTGTGGACCTATAATTAGTTTCGTACAATTTTCTCGCTAACGTAATTTTATGGTGTATGCTTGAGACTAGGGCTTTTTGATGCACCATGTTTAGGGCGTCCCAGTGATATTTGCAACTCTAAATATTCATGAGCTATGTTTCACTTCAGTAATTAAATAGAAATAGTGGTGGATACTGAAAACCCTGGTTACCGACTCTCTCTGCTTAATTATTTTATTAGTTTAGTTTATTTTATTATTTTATCTATAAACCTATCCCAAAAATATTGTTTCTGGTTAGTTGATTAGAGATATTAATTTCAGTATTTCTCCGCTCTCTGTGGGTTCGACCCGTACTTGCCGTTGTCTACTAGTTAGACGTCGTGCGACTGCGGTTATTATATAGGGTAATCTAAAATCCCATCAGAACTGTCAGCTCTTTGGCAACCCTACAACTAGAACTGTATTATGGGATCTTATTAAGAGCCAAAACCCTGATGTTATTTTTCGGACGAAAATTTGGGGTAGAGAGATTATGTCAATTACGTTTTCCAGTACTGGCATTAGGATTCACTGCCTTGACTCTCAAGATCTTTTGTTCATAGGCTTGTAAGTTCGCTGGAGATTACCACTGGTGCAATACATATGATGGAGTTTGGTGGAACTTCTGTAGAACTCCTCAATGAAATTCGACGATCCCATAGTACTTATGGCATGCCATAGAATAAATAGGTGGTATTTGACTAATTGATCCCCTCAGCGTCTTGCTAGTATGTTTGGTCATGCTTCAAGGAGATATAACTTCTACCCGCTTACTAGAATATTGAATGGAGTGAATGTCCAACCACATCGCTTAGATATGGACGTAAAACATTTTTTTGACTGAAGAATGACATATTAATTGTATGAACACGATAACTCTAGGTGAACGATGATGCTTCTTTCCTTGCTTGAGTATTATCAGAGGTTCGTACTCTTCTAGATAACGGGATAAACCTTTTCCAACACTCATTCTTTTGACTGATTATCTCTCTCCGGGAGGTGGAGGTTGAGTAGATGAGAGGTGAAAATTGACGCACTAAGTAAGACGAAGGAAATATATGCCCAGACACAGAAGCCACTGTTAGGTGGTTTTTCCATGGATAGTTTCTTTTCCTACTAAAACTTTATGGATAGATTATTTATCGACGTAAGAAATTTTATTTTGACTTTGGATGGGTAGAGGATGGGCAAGTGAGTTCCAAGGATTTTGAACTAGTGGGTTTTGGATTGATGAAATTGAATTTCATATTTAAGTATGTACTGAATGCAAAGATGTATACATACTTTTAAGAGGAATTGAAAGAAAACTTTAAATAGTTAGACATTGAATACCTTGAACCACATATCGTGTATCATTATATCCACAACTCATGTATTTTTAATGAAATCAGTAATCGTTGCACCAGTATTGTTCCTAACCGGTGTTGGGGAAAATGAATTTTGGGCACACCTTCAGTCCCCAAGTTCATATTTCTTGACTCAATCTTTTCCTGGAAAACACGCTTCAACCTGTTGCATTCGTTCATTGGGCATCCAACGAATCTATGAAAGTGACAACATTTAGGATCCTTAATTTCTTGGATGGTTGGCCCACGCCTAATAGGGGGCAGCTTCACCGTTCTATCTTGGATCCACATTATCTCTAACAACTCAATCACTTTATTCATCGTGCAGAAAAAATCCGGAAAGGTCAGAGCTTCCCTTTGCGCATGTGGAGCCGGAGTTAGGGTAAGACCAGACGTTTGAGTTGTTGATAGTCATGATCTGGATATTTTCTCTTACCACCCTCGCTAGCAGTAGCAACATGTGATTAAAAGTATAATTGTTTGTTGGAGAGACACTTGCTTCCCCAAACATCTTCACGAGTTTCTTTATTCCGAGATGACTAGGATCGACATATTAGAACGGGTGTAACCGTATATGATCATTTAGAAGCCTTTGATAAGGTCTGGAAATACAAATTTTCCAGCAAGGCTTTGTGGACTAGCATCATCCTTTCGTAGTAAGGAGGCTGATAGTTGTACAAAAAAATTGATGAATCTATTTTTTGAGTTTGCGGGAGTTGTTCCAAGTCTTCATGAACGACGAAGTCAGATCGATTATTGCTTTTTGGTGCACATTCAACATGAGTGTGAACCTCGTCTTCATTGTTATCATCAGTGATATGGATCTTAGATAAATCAATATCACTAGCTTTAATTGTAGAAGAGTTGTTAGCAGTACTCTCTCTAGGATAAACATGGTTCCTTTGGTATCCGATATATAAGTATCTCTAAGAAAGTAAATATTTTGTTCCAAGTCTTCAAAATATTGGCGTGATTGTTTGCAAGATCTTTCATATTTTTCTCCAGGTCGACAACATTTATTAGATTTTGATGATTCCTAGTCTCTTTAGAAGTTTGTTCAGAGAGGATGGAGTTGGTGGTACCAGGTGCGATAAGAAAGGTACTTCTGGTATTGACAGGAATGAAAATATTGGATTTGGGATTAGAGGTTTTTGAACCTAACCTAGTTTCAAACATCTTTGCAACAAAGATTTATCTCCAGATGTAGTCGCCAAATGTTTTAGGTTAAAAATAATAAAGTAAAAATGGTGAGGGTAAGTTGAAGTTTGTAGTGAGAACGAGAGGTCAAAATCGAACGAGACTCGTCTAAACTAAGAAATTACCGTTCGAATATTGCTTCAGTTACGATGAGATGAAAAAGATTGATCTTAGGGAGGAAAGCATAGAAATTGTGAGATCAATGAAATTGTGTGATAGATACAGTATAAATATCATTAAGCTAGTATAAAGTTCTTAAAATTGTTTAGAACTACCGCTGCAAAGACTTAGGTCGCGGATTTGAGATCATTTGTAAAAGGGTCGAGTGATCTATTTATAGTAGTTAATATACACCGATCTCATAGTTAGTAGAGAAGGTGGTTATAGTATAAATAATGGGGAGGCGTGAGAGGAGGTCACGTCCGCAGAGATTGAAAGATCCTCAGAAGTTCACATCCACCACTACAAGAAAAACGGGTTTAAGCGACCAAAATCTTAGCAATAGCTCGGAATTTTAGTCGCTTTAATAGTTAAAGCATCCAAAATTGCAACTGCCAGAAATTTTGGCAGCTATAAACCTGTGTCCACTATTATTTAGCCACGAAAAAATGTCTTTAATCGCTAGATCCTTTGTTCAAATAATTTATATCAGCTAAAAAAGTGATCATGCAGCTATATACTTTGAGGCACTGACTCGTAGCAACAGCAAAACAAATTGTTTGCTCTAAATGTTAGCAAGAGCCCAATATTTTAGTCGTTTTAAGAGTTTAAGCTACAAAACTTGCAACTGCCAAATATTTGGGTTGCTTTAAAGCTGGTCAACTAATTTTTAGCCATGGCCTGATGTGTTTGATAGCTAGATCCTTTTTTCAAGATATAGCATCTAGAAAATTGCTCATGTAGCTCTTTACTTTGGGCACATACTCGTAGTAACAGAAAATTAATTGGATGCTCTAAATGTTAGCAAGAGCCCAATATTTTAGTCGCTTTAAGGGTTTAAGCTACAAAACTTGCAACTGCCAAATAGTTGGGCTGCTTTAAAGCTATGTCAACTAATTTTTAGCCATGGCCAGATGTGTTTGATCGCTGGATCCTTTTTTCAAGTAATCTATATAGCATCTAGAAAAGTGCTCGTGTAGCTCTTTACTTTGAGGCACATACTTGTAGCAACCAAAAAATGAATTACTTGGTAAAACCTCTCCCAGCAACTAAGTTTAAGCCGCCACCACCATTTCAAAAGAGATGTCAGTTTTTGAAGTAGACATTTGAGATCTTAATATTAATCCAACAATCTTATTAGGATTTGTTTAATGGAAACATGAAAACTAGTTCAAATTAATGTTTTGATTCACTATGAGCAAATGTTTGGATGCACAAATTGAAAAAAAAAATTTAACATGAGTCGACTAAATTGACTATAATTTGGTTATAATTTTTTTGTTTCAGTGTGTTTATCAGTTCTATTTTATCTTTTAATAGTAATTTATCTACAAATTTGCCTTAACAAGTAGAAATTTGTTGTCAAAAAATACAAAGTTTTGATCCTATCTTCTGTACTCAATCCGACTTATCTCAGTTATCGTACCAAATAAAACCAAACAAAACACCTGAAATAAAGTTGATTGAGCACATAAGACGTGAGTACTAGGGCTGTTCATGGACGGTTTCGGTTCGGTTTTCTGGCCAAATCAAACCGAAACCGATATAGACGGTTTTCCAAAAACTTACCAAAACCGAACCTTTAACCGTCGGTTCGGTTTTTAAACGGTTCTACCCGGTTTCGGTTTTTCCGTCCGGTTTCGGTTAACCGTTTATTTCTGTCAGTTTTCTGAAACTGACAATACAGATAAAAAAATTCAAAAGAAAACCATTATTGTTAATTACTTATGCTTAAACAACAAGCAGGCCTGGAAGATCCTGCAGCATCAACAAAGTGCAAATTTAAACCATTGATCATTAGATTCATTATTGCTCCATCTTCAGGATTACAAAGTGCAAATTTAAAGTTAAAGTTAAAGTTAAAGTTAAAGTAGCTAAATAACCTACAGTAATACAATTAGAGTTAAAGTAAAGGCAGTTCAGGTAGCTCCAAGTGACTGGCTCCAGCTCCCTTGAATCTACTTCAGACAGTGCAGGTAATACAGAAATAATGACTGGCTCCAGCTCCATCTCCAGCTCCACTTCATACCATATAACATACATAAATAAACAATCTTATAAATAAGCAAGTTCCCTAATGAATCTAATCTTACAGTTGATATACAGGGATGTTCAAAAACGGGTTTAGATGGCAACATGACCTTTACAATGAATATAAAAACTATTGAGTTCAGAACTCTTCATCCTGATACAGGTATAGACTAATCATGCTAATTTGCGGATTACTAATACGGAATTTGACAAAATATTAGACATAAAAAAACAAGTTGAGTGCAATCTAGCATACAAACATCATCATTTAACACCAACAGTACACAAACATGATCATATAAAAAATAAACTACATGAAGCATAAGACCATACTGCCAACTTAAACCCTTGACAAACAAAATGAAGCATTCTGTGATCCTCTCTTATGACTCAAAACCTTATAACGCAAACATTCAAACATAATCATGCTAATTTACGGATTGTTAATACCGAATTTGACAAAATATTAGACATATGATGCACAAGCTTTTTAGTTCTACTTCAAGAGGGAAATCCAAGATTCCAACATACAAACATCATCACTAACACCAACAGTAAGTCCTAAACCATCATCATTATCAACAATTCAAACTTAATGACATACCTTTTTACTGATAATGCTATTGGTGGTGGTGGTGGTGGTGGTTGCTAATAAGAGATGAAGATGAGCAACTAGAAGAAGGAGGTGGTGGTGTAAGTAGAGAGGAGTTTTCGCACAGTGATACCCTCAGCCTAGGTTCAGAAAAAAAATGGGTAAGAAAAATGGAAGCATACCAACAACAACAACAAACAAAAGAATTGCTGAATGCAGTATTATTGCTAAATTATTTTGCTTGAGAGACCTTTGAATGTTTTTGGATCGAAATGATAAAGAGATGAAGATCCATCAGTCCCAAATAGGACTTTTCCATCTGTTGCCAGTCCCCATCCATTCTTCATTCCATGTGTAAACTTGCTAATCTAAATTAAGAAAATGAAATGAATCTGTTAACATTATACCGTAACATAATGTTCTAATAAACATCAACAATAGTACAAACAAAAGAGAAGCACAAACCTTGCTGAGATTATGTCGATCATATATGAAACCAGCTGGTTCCACTTGGATTAACCTACAAAAACAGTGTGAAGTTCAACAAAATTACAGCCATTACATTCAAGGTTGGGCAAGGTAATGTACCACTAAATAGGTAAGGTAAAATAAGTAAACAAAACCTATATTTTTATTGATAAGAACTTGTTTTCCATACTTGCTGGATAAACCTGAACTGAAAAAATTGACACAAGGGCTTCCAAATGAGTGACTTGTTGGGTTGTTCTACTAAACTGAACTGGTACATTCAACTTTGACTAAAATGCCAGCTCCATGTTCGTCGTACATTCAAGTCACAAACTTAAATTTATGGGATTGTGGTACATCAATAGGGGTAATGCACAATCGAGGGTTTGTAGCTGTTATGGGATTATGGCACACAGCTACAGGGGTCATACACAATGGGAGTTTCAAATCATAACAAAAGAGAACATCCAAATAAGTAGGAGAGTTTCAAATCATAGCAAAAGATAACATCTCTCTTGTAGCTACATATGAAGCATCTCCAACTGGGATAAAACTGTAATAAAGTATTTCTACATCTTCAATAGGATACCAATCACATGAGTTACTATAAGAAAAAAACATAAAGGAGCAGGATAAAGGCGGATGAATTGGTTAAAATCCAACAAATGCAACATAGTCTATTAATAATTAAAAACAAATGCATCGTATCATGAGGAGTATGCTTTAAGAATTTCGTAATAAAGCACACCTGTAAACATGATGTCTGAGACTGATGGTGCATCAGACCTAGAAAAATTAACGAAAATCAATAAGAAAATCTTAAGCAGATTTGCAGACCCCAAAAAACAACGTGACTAATATCATGGACATGGAGAACAAAATGGGATAACACAAATATGGTCTTGAGCGAAGTGTTAATGCTAGATAATATAGTCTTGATCAAATGGGACTAATATCATGGACACGGAGGATGGTGGGGTTTAAAAGGAACTGAACAAGATAAAAAAATATAGAAAAAGTGTACCTTCTGCTACACACATCTCTTTAACCATATGTTCCCGGATCTGCAGTGCACCCAAGGGTTTCAGTGCTTATTGGCTGCTGAGAAAAGAAACGCATTGGATTTTACATTGATATTTTCCCCTTCACTTTTAAAGACGAACATAACAATAATCTGTGGTCACAAAACCCAAAACATCAACTCATCATACAAATGCACTACTTCGACAAAAATTTATTTTCAAAAATCAAACTTCTTCCAAAAATCACAAAAAAACTTCAAGATTTCCCCAAAATTGAGACTCTTATACAACACCCACATACATAACCCAAATATCAAATCCCTTCAAAGAAAGGAAATTTCACATATATTTACAAAACCCACTTCAGAAAACTCAAATATCCCCTGTAACATCAACACCCAAATTGAGGAGCAGAAAAATTTGGCCAGAAATTTCTATCTAATGAAGTGGACGACACCTTTTTTGGTCATTAAAAAAAACTATCACCAGAAAAAGGAATACATACATGAAAACAAAAACAGTAGATATAACAAACCTCATACAGTATCAGCCACTTTATTCACTTTCTCATGATCAAACAGGTCCAAAACTTAATCGTCTATGAAGATTAGATCTACATCTTAAAAAAACAGAAGAAGTATCATATGACAAATCAACTTATGGAATCCAATTGGTGCTAGTGAAGGTGATTTAGACTTGGGTTCAAAACGGGTACTAGTGAAGGTGATTAGGACTTTGGTGCAGGTAAATAAATGATGGTGCATGGGAGGATTTTGATGGGTTAATAACTGAGATGTGATGCTGAAAAGGATGAATTTGGTGGTGCAGATACTGGATAAGGAGATGAAGTTGGAGTTTTGACCGAAAGAACAACAAAAGTCAGGTTTAATCCTTTGAGCACAAATACCATTTCTGAGCAACAACAAAATCAAAACCGTAAGTTCTTAGGAAAATAAACCCCAAATTGAACACAATTGTCTCTCTCATCGACATAAAAAATTGATATCTTCAAAAAACTTAAACCCTAACTCTAACTTTGGTACAGAAAGACCCAAAATGTCACAGCAAAGTATTTGTACAAAACCAACAGAGATATGCAGAAAACAGAAAAAGAAGAAGAGATTTTGGAGATTTGTAAAAATTCTAACTCTAAATCCTCTAATTTTAACGGAGATTTGTAGAAATATTAACTCCAAAATCTCTAATTTTAAAAAGATTTGAAGAAACCCTGACTCCAAAATCTCTAATTCTAACAAAGATTCGTAATAAAAAAAATCCCTAATTGAAATATACTAAAACCCCACTTTACAAACCAGAGAGAAATTGAAAATCCCTGATTTCTTTCTTTTGGATTTTCGATTTCAAAAAGAAAGAAATCGAAGATGAAACTGAGAAAGAAAGAAACCGAGAGATAGGTGAGTGATCATGAGTTTTTTAGAATAACTAAAACTGAGAAAGAAAGAGAAAGAGGTGAGATCGAAGTTGAAGTTTTCTTAAAGTCGGGAGTGTTTTTAGGATCAGGCGAGAGTTTCTGCCTCAGGGTTTCAATTTTAGAGATTTACCGAACATGAACTTTAGATTTCACTCATAAAAAAAGCGCCAACAAACCCGCCAATTCATTCTCCCTAAGATGTTTTTCGCGCCAACATTCCCGCCCATAAAGATTGCAATTTTACCTTTTTTGATTTTGGATTTTGTATAAGAATGGTAATCTGTATGAGTTTTTATGTTTGCATTTATATCCGTTCGATTAAAGATCTGAATTCCCATTGGTCGAATAAACACCATACAGATCATTTATATCCGTTCGATTTAAATTTTTGGACCAAGGATAAAATAATCATTTTACAAATCAATGGTATAATAGTTATTTCATCAACTTTCAGATTATGGGTAAAACAATTATTTTACCAAAAAATGGGCAAAAGGTAAAATGGTTATTTCAAGGTTTGCCTCAGGACTTATGATGTAGACCGACGTATGAGGAGAGATTTATTCAATCCGGCCAGGAGAGGCGCGATCCATGCAGACGGAGTTCTACACGGACAAAACTCAGTTCTCAAAGTTCCTGGAACTCTTTGCATAATTTTTAAATGAATCCCACATGAATATCGTTAAAAATTGATCAGGTGAACCCTAAAAATTGATTCGATGAGGCCAAATGGAAAAATGTAAGATTGATTCTAAAAATTGATTCCATCGGAGGTCCTTGTCGAGAAGCTGGAAAAAATCGATAAAATCCGATTGAATCTGAGTGAGGCGACCGAAATAGGTAAAATTGACGGGTAACAAACAAAATTATGTGAAGTGGATGGAAATTCGGTTTGCATTAATAGGTAACCATATAATTAAACCCATGGAATCCATGAGAAACTAAGTGAGGTCGACATATATATGTGAATCGATTTATAACATAAAATTGAGTTAGGTCGAAGGATAACAGGTGAAATTGAATGATATTCGTAAATTTGATGGATATTGTCTGAAATTAAGTAAGTCCGGGTGACACAAATGAATATCAAGTGAAATCCGCTTTGTTCCATATCTGGTTGATCGGAATGTATATCGGAGGTCAATATCTAGTTGTGTGAACCAAAATATGCCTTTTTTGATCTATTTAGTCTGAATATCTATACCATAACTCTAAACCTAGCAATGAAACCGTGAGATAAATTGAGTGAGGCCAATCGAAATTCTCAAGGTCAACGGGCACTCGGTTCAAAATGATGGATAATGGGAGAAACCGATAGAATTTGATAGAACCATATGAACTAATGGAATCTAGGAGAAATTGGTGAGATCGAGCGATATCGGGTATAGTTGATGAATAAAGAGTTAAATTTGGTGAGGTAAATGGACCCTCGACAAAGTGGATAAATAACCGTATAAATCGATGGAATCCGAGAGAAATTGAGTAACATAGTGTCATCCATATATTCGACCTAATTCGACATCCTTTTAGGATCTGTCCTATTAGGTTTGATGTTAATGTCCTTTTAGTTAGGTTTTTTAGTTCTAGTGAGGTTCAGAACTGTAATAGGTAGATATGCAAAAATCATATGTGTTAAGTGTCTATCCAAGAGAGCGGTGGATGCCCATCACTTCTGTTGTTCTAATTGAGATTGTAAATTAACAATCTATCCAAACCTTCATTCCAAAATAAAACACCATTAAGGATAACAACTTTAGTATACCCCTACACAATATTTCGACTACACGAAACTTGAAAACTTTCCCATACACCGAGATCCTTGTCGAGAAGCTTTGGCTTTCAACTATTAGGTATAATTGACCGACAACAGCGAAATTAAGTGAAATTGGTGGAAATTCGATTTGAGTTAAACTGGAGAAATCGATTGAATCCTATAAAAATTGAGTGAGGTCGACCGACATTGGGTAAGATTGACGGATAACATGTGAAATTATGCGAAACCGATCAAAATTCGGTTTATATTGATAAATGACCACATAAACACATGAAATCCAGGAGAAATTGGTGAGGTCGAGTGATATCGGGTATATTTGATGAATAAGGAGTAAAATTTGGTGAGGTAAATGGACTCTCGACAAAGTAAATAGATTAGTCGGAGAGGTTATGAAGCATATTTTGTCTTTCATTATAAATTTGGAATTCCAATGTAGATTTCTACTTGATATACAAAGATCATGCTGTCAATTATGATTCCCATCGGTAGATTTAGATTGAATGAGGCCAACCGAAATTACCAAGGTCAACGGGCACTTGGTCAAAATTACCCTGGATATCTGTAACGGATCCCTAAATACACCGTTGAATCACAAGATTTGCTCTGGTCGAAGGTCAACTTCCTATTTTCCGAATCTGAAACTTTGATGTTCATCATATTATCCTTAATAACCTCTTCGTCTAAATCGAAATCTTTCCCGGAACCCTAAACCTACCGATGTTCATCATGTTATCCTTACTGACCTCTTATCCAAATTAAGAATCTCCACCAGAATCTATAATTTACGATCAATCAGACTTTAAAACTTTATCTAGTAGAAAGTCAATGACAATTATCGAATTTATTTTTTATTTTTCTGATTCATTCTTACATATTCAAAATCAAAATTTACGTATAATCGAAGGTCGATAAAAATATCCAAAATCATTAAAAAAATTACTATTTTTTGGAATTTTTTTTTCATATTGAAGGTTGATAAATAAACCGAACGTATTAGTTCGTTTTAACACAAAAAGAAACACACATGCTATTCACACATTTTTCTCAATCCGTATGAGAACCCCAAACGTAATCTCCACTGTCCAAAATAATTTACAATCCGTATGACCACCCTTATCCACCGTTCAAAATATCTATACAAAAAGCGTTCGTTTCACTTTACTTTCCATTTCCCATTTTCCCTTTCTCTTTCTCTGTTTCGTTCAGCTCTCTAACCCTAACTCGTACAGCAACCCCCTTCAATCACCACCACTGAATTACTCTATCTATCTCACATCTTCTACTACTTCATTGATAACTTAACTCGTAGAAGAAGAAGTGATGTTTTTCAACATCTCCATATATTTAATCTTAACTTCAGCTAAGTGAATCTATGAAATTAGATTTCAGTTTCAGTAGTTTTTTTGATCGATTGTGAGTTATGTTTGATATCATTGTTCTAATCCTGTTTCTCTATGTGATATACTAGGTCTTTTAAAGGAAAACGAGAAGAGGAGAAACCCTAGATTCATCAGCAAGAAGAGAAGAATTTTTAGCCTCTAGTTTCAAACAAAATGGGTTCATCATTTTTCTTGGTGAAGTCAAAATTTCAACTTTTTCTTTAAACCCAACTTTTCAAACATGCTATAGTTTGATGAATGATTTGATTTTGTGTGTGGGTTTTGCTCTATCGCTCTCTTACCCTTTGATCTTACTTCTCATCAAACCCTAGATTATACATCTCTTACTACTGATTTTATTTTCTATTTTTCAAGGTTTTTACAGAAAAAAGCCCCTAATTTTTCTGAAGTAAATCCTTTGGTTCTCAATAACCCTGGGGTTTTTACCTGTGTTATGTTTGTTTTTGTGCTTTCGATTTTGTGTTTGTGTTTGTTTGTTTATGTTTTTTTGTCCAGATCTTCTTTACAAGGAGTAATAAAACTTTCTGAAAGAGATGTGGTTGTTCTCTTGGAAGTTAATTGGGCTAAATCTATTCATCAGGATTTCGAAGGCATCCAGAGTAATTTCTTATCTCTAACTTATTATAATTGATCTATAAATTATCTGTTAAGTTATGCTGTTGATTTCATTTTGTGATAATCTTTTTTTTGCATAGAGTTTGAATTGGTTTTATGTTCTGATCAGTGTTTCCAATGCTTGGTAGTGTACTTGTGTGGTATATCCGCATTTGGATTTGATCGTAAGAATGTTTAAGTTTGAAGCTCATATTGAGCTTGGATGAGTGAATTTATATTGCTATAAATAGTTTATAAGTTGAAGGGAGAATGCCTCATTGCAACCTCAGTCATTTTAGGAAGTTGTAGATTATATCTGCCTATTCTGGCGTTTGGATCGACTTTACTTTTTGATTTGAATCTTTTAATACATGATGTTGGGGTCTTTGGTGATTCAACTTGTGACGTGAACTGGTAGGAGCTGTGACTTTGACGTGAATATATAATGAATAATTGAGATGATTTGAATGTTTGGGATCGATTGTGACTGAATAATGCAGGGAAGGAGATGAGACTGATGTTAAAAACACCAAGTCTACATGGTTCAATCACTTCCAGGGAGTGCCCATAATGTGTTCGATGGTTTGCGTCGAAGAGGCTTAGCCGTGAGTTGAAGAGAAAGGTTTGAAACTGACAGGCTTACTTGATGGTTTTGATTATGTTTTAGGTCTGGAAAGTGTGGGCTCTATTCATGAATCTGTTTTGGGTTAGATTTTTGGGCGTGACTAATTTTTGGAAACAAAAGAGTTAGGGTTTGATTAACATGTATCTTAGTAACTAATTAATTAGTGGAAACTTTGTAACATACTTTCATTGATGGTGTTGCTTACTGTTATGCAGATGTTTGAGGAGGAAAAAGTTCACCACTTACTCACTATTGGGGAGTACCCATTATACATGATTCCGTTGGATGAGGATGTGCTTTCATTTGAACTTGACCTGGCTTACAGACTATTTCCAATTTCTGAATAAAATTATACATAATCCAATCTGATTTTTTTTTTCCTTATAATATTTACATCCAGATATATGTTTCTTTTGCAAGATAGGACTACCTGGTTGATGGTGATACAAGTGTTGTTTGGCTTATCGCAAAATCTATACATAAACTGGAGGTTTGTTTCCAAAATCTTATGGATGAGATAATGGTACCTCATGGTTCATTGTTTAATATATTGTTATCTAGATGATGCTCATATTGAGTTTATATCTAGGTTCTAACACTCTTCCGAGATGTTCATAATCGGATCTTTTGTTTTGTCTCCTTATCATACTCGACCTTTGATGTTTGTAGTATTCATTTGGAGTTGTACCAAATGTGAGGGCTAAAGGAAAAGCGTTAGCATGGATCTCAGAAATTCTAACCCGTATGCAAGTAGAAGAGCCAGTCAGCACATCAGATGTAATCTACGTTTTGACAAAACCTGATTACTTGGTGACGTGACTTTTTGATGTTACTGATAAAGTTGCTTTCATGTTATTCCAGGTTGGAATCCCAGAGATAAATACACTTATCCGAAGAAAAAGCAGTGTGCAGAATTTGTTTACCCAAAACTGAAGGTTGGAAAAGGAATTAAACACGATATACGAAATGGAGAGGAAATCTAAATTATAATTGTACATTCTTAATTGGAAGTTAATTAAGATGTTTTGGTTACTTTAATCTCAATTGAAGTGGATAATTATAATTGTACAATCTTAATTAGAAGTTGTCATTTATAATTATATAATATAATTTTAATTAGTGACAATTTCTAATTAATTATAATTAAATTTTGGGATTATCTAAATCAGAATTTTCTTTTAACGAGCAAAGAAATTTGGTAGCTTAAAAATTTAAGCAACCAACTTCATGCCAATCAAAATCAGAATCCCAAAATAATTTGGTAGCTGAAACATCTAAGCAACCAACTTGAGTAAAAAAATTCAGTAGCTTAAAAACTTAAGCAACCAACTTCAGGCCAATCAAAATTAGAATTCCAAAATAATTTGGTAGCTTAAAAATCTAAGCAACCAACTTGAGTAAAAAATTCAGTAGCTTAAAAACTTAAGCAACCAACTTCAGGCCAATCAAATCAGAAATCGCTTTTAGCGAGTAAAATCATTTGGTCGCTTAAAACCTTAACCAAACAACTTTAGGCTAAGTTGTTCCATGTATCTTTCAACTAGGTAATTTAATAGCTCCTAAGTCACAAATCGCTTTTAGAGAGTAAAAAATTCGGTAGCTTAAAAACTTAAGCAACCAACTTCAGGACAATCAAAATAAGAAATCGCTTTTAGCGAGCAAAATAACTTGGTCGCCTAAAACCTTAACTAAGCAATTTCAGACCGAGTTGTTCCATGTATCTATCAACTAGGTATTTTACTTGCTTTAGGATTGTTGGTATATCTGAAGCGATTGGTATTTTACTTGCTATATTGTTGGTCTAGATATTAAGCGATAATAATTTTACTTGCTCCCTGGTGGTTGGTCTAGCTCTGAAGCAATGAGAAGGGTACTCGCTTTAGGTAAGTTGGTTGATTACTAGAGCGACTGCCTAGCCGCTCTAGACCTTTACAAAGCTGGCTTTTTGCAATAACGGGAGCGAGTGCCACCTATAGTCGCTATAACGGTTATAGCGACTCAAAAGGGTCTTTAAACGACTTAAAACGACCTGTCGTTTAAACCCGTTTTTCTTGTAGTGCACTATTCGTATTCCTCGTCACTACTATCCCATGACTAGCTCGTATTTCCCGTTACGATTGTATTCTTGGTGAAAGTACCATTATACACACATATTGTTGACTTCCAAACCAATACCATAGTAAATTTTCCCCATATGACATAATTGATTTTCCGTAGAGAGAATGTAGAGCAAAGCGCTGCTACTATCAAGTTGATTGAGTCCAACAACAAGTTGGACTAGGAATCGATACATGTTATAGTTATTTGTATTGCTGAATTAAGTCTAACAATGACTTAATAAATTTAACTAATCAAGTAAGGTATTTTATTAGATTTATATCAAGTCTCAGCTGAACTATCAACTCCACAGGCGTTGTAGATGATGATTCCATCTACCGGCGTACAATGCTCCAGTGTATGAGACACATGAGAATGGCAATCGAGAGATTGGAAGAGGAGCTAGACGCTCCACAGTGAAATGGTAGGGGTTTGTTACCCCCTAAAACAAGAAGTTCGGTTCCTTTGTTCGCACAACATTATAAGTCATGAGGCAATTTGATTTAATTTAAGAGGAGTATTAGAAAGAATCCATATAGCTCAACTGAGAGAAGATATGAATAAATCCAATAATTCTTACTCGAGTAAATATGCAGTAATTTAGAAGATTTCAGGTACTGAAAATTTGAGATTGGCACTGTAAGCACAACGTAATTTAATTCATTTTGATCTATATAGACATTGTGAATATAATAATAAATTAATAGTGCTCAATGAGAGTCTAAATACCGATACATATTATATACATAACAAGTTTATTCAGGAATTCAACTGTGGAAGGTAGCACTTAGAACATGTTTAAGATGCTTTATACTAGCATGCAATCTATTTAGGAGATGTTCAAGTTGTTTTATACTAGTGGGTAATCGATCTTCGTATTCGAGAACACGTTTAAGGAAGAGGGTGGCAAAAGAACAAGTTTTGAATATTTTGATGGTCAGGGGACATATGAGAGGAATTGTAACAAGCACCAGTAGCATTCTGAAGACAATATTGCTCTCATTACACCGTTTTTAATGTTTCATGACGGTATATTTCTGTTGCAAAACGGGCTTCCAATAGCATATGGCCGTTGTGAAACATGGTGTTACCGAATTTCCCAACAGTTACATTTCTGTTGTGAATTTTGGTTGATAAGTGGTGGGATTTTAATTATGATACCGCAAGTGCATGGTATCGATTGGATAATATGCAAACACGGGTCGTTTCATAGAGACTAAAATATTGTTACTTTCAATTAAAATTAAACTTTACTAAAAATATGAAAAGATATATTTAAGATAAAATGAATTATAACTAATGAAACAAATAAATAAGAAAACACTAAGGCTTTAGATTCCACCACTATGTTGGATACTAGATAAGTCAACCATTTTTCTATAAAATTCTTATTAAATACCCAAGACGAGTTAAGGCATGAATTAACATCTCAGAAGATAAAACGTTTTAAACCAATAAAATATCTCAAAAGACTGATAGATTTCTTCATTTAAAGATGCTGACTTCTAAAAAGAATAATGAATCATTTAACAAGCATAGGGAATCATGAAGAAAATATATTATCGCTTACAAACAAGATAGA
The DNA here is from genome assembly GCA_023531435.1 of Papaver californicum. Lineage (NCBI taxonomy): Eukaryota > Viridiplantae > Streptophyta > Magnoliopsida > Ranunculales > Papaveraceae > Papaver > Papaver californicum. Next base: position 11,636,860 of record JAJJMC010029624.1, on the reverse strand, counting down.
AGGACCATAAGAATTATTATTGAAAAATTAGTTAAAGTTCTCTACATATATCATAGGGCTTCCTTTTTGGCCCTAGTAAAGTGATTATTTCATTAATACAAAAGAGAAGAAAAATAAGAAGAAAAGAAAACTAAAAGCTAGAACTAAAATGAATTTTAATGCTCGGACCCTGGACTAAAAAAATGAACTCCCCCTCTCCCCCTCCAAAAAAAAAACAAAATTCATCTTCTTCCATCGTTATATATATAGCTTCAAAATAAACCACTTTCCTTTTCCACTTCCACTACCACATTATCATCCAATGAGAATGGGTCATGTGTCGGAACAATACAAAATTCTCCAATAAAAATGCGCCATGTGTCAAATAATATCTCATCATGAAGTCCCCATTTTCTTTATTTGGAAAATCTATTATTCTTTACTAACTCCAACCATAAAGAATAATATTTTTTTCATAATTTTTATTTCCTTCTTTATTTTGATTATTTTCTTCATTAAACAAAATATCCGCAAATATAATTAATATCTTGCAAATAATCTCCACACTTTCTACACACGTTGTGGCATGAAATAGAAGGATCATGAATAGTATCAGGGCTCAACTGTTTGATTAAATCCCTAAAAGACGGGGACTCGAATTTTGCTCGTTTTCCTGTTCATGTTACTGGTGCGCGTATGAATAGTAATTGGGATCGCCATGGTATGAACCATAACTTTCAGAAGGTTGGTAGTGGTCCCAAGTAGTTTTCACACTATGGTCATAGTACAGGTAATGCCCATTTTGAAAAATCAGTCGGATATTCATTGTATTGGCTATCGTAATACCTGTTCGACATTTTTATTTTTTATTAGTGCACGTTCAAATGCAGGTTCGACTAGAATAGGTAAGCCCAGGTTACCTTAGCAAAATATACCTATAGTCAAAGACTGGTCAAAGGTACAAGGCTGAGGTTTGTGGTGTTTCGGATGATAACGCCCATAGGGTTCACCGTACTATCCCACAAGTTTTCCTAAAAATCGGTGTCGGAAGATGCAATATGCTGTGTTTGCACGTGTTTTTTTATAAACAAAATAAAATAAAATCTAAAATAAATATATACAAATAAAATAAAAATTAATGAAAAATCTATAAAAATTTGAGGTATACTACTTACCTTTTTTGGTTGGCAATTTCCACAATTATTGTAAAAGATCACCTGCACATCAATGCTAAGAAAATATCTAAGTAAAATCTAAAAGATAAAATAAAAATAAAATAAATCCTAATTAAAAATTAAACCTAAAAAAAACAATTATTAAAACCTTAACCTAAAAACAAGTGCGCATTGGCGGCGCCAAAGATTGATGTTATTGTAGAAGTGGTGAGAAAGAGTTTGTTGCTCGGACTTATTAAGATTGATTTTAGACTTAATCCTAATTTAAACTAGAAAATAAATAAGAGACGATAACAATATTACGAGAGACTGGGACTCATGATTCCACCAATAATCATATTCGAGCGATGCATATCAATTCTTAACAATTATAGCTCATCTATGGACTCTATTTCTTTGTCAAAGGTAGATTTAAAAAAAATGTAAATCATAAGCATGGCACATCAAAAGTACTTAAGACTATCAATCATCACATTTTGATATTATTTATGAAGAGAATCCAATCATAAGCTCTCGTACCTTTGGAAAAAAAATTGTTTTAATGAAGAGAATCTCGACATATAGAGATATATAATCTTTTCTCTCGATCATCACATTTTGATATTATTTTCTCTCTCTCTAAACTTTCGGTGGTATTATTTTGAACCACTTAAAAAAAACTCAAGAAGGAGATAAAATCTCCCTTAGTAAATCAGATAAACCGAGAATAATTTGTTTCCTTTTTTTAACACTCCAACCAATTTTCACAATATTTTATTCAATTTTTTTGAGATTTCCAAGTTGTGTACAAACTCTTTTTTGATAAGGCAAGAATATTCCTGTCTTAAATATTCGAATCAACCCAAATACTCGAT
>JAJJMC010029624.1:11610272-11634842 GCA_023531435.1 Papaver californicum | reverse complement strand
CTCACAACCCAGCCGAGGTACTGTAGCTCTTTTTCACACTTCCTGCATTGAAGTTTGATTTTTTTTTGGAGCATGTGTCATATATCTTACTCTTATATTCTATTTTTATGAGCAGGCCTACTGTACAGTAAGCGGAGTACCTATTGATATTCTCATCAACGGTTTTCCTTTCCAAAATAGAGCAGTAAGTGTGCATATTCTTCTCATTTGGTTTGTTTCTCTGAAACTTATTATTTCAATAGTACCTGTTGGCTCCACGTTGTCACCCTATCTGACTGTCCAGTGAATTAATATCGTTTTCTGTCCGCAGTTTAGATCAGTGAACCTGTTGATAATTTCTTTCCCCTTAATTATATTTCATGCACATAACATTTGAGCTTTTGCACATTATTCTAAGCCTTCCCAAGTTTGGTGTATAAGCTGGGCAGCGAGTTCTCACTGCATTTGTTTTGCCAACATTATCCTGTAGAAAGAAAAAATTGTTAACTTCCCCAGGGATAATCTTACTATCCTGTACTAGGAGTACATTTTGGACCACTACATAGTTACATAACAGTTCATTCCTTGAGCTGTGTAACCCCCAATCAGCATTATTCTTGGTATTGTTCGTGGTGGAATCATTTTGTGCTTGTAGCTAGAAGGAGATACAGTAGCAATCAAATTGGATCGTTTGGCATATTGGACTAGGATGAGAGGGTTTGTTGTCCAAGTGAACACTTCTGCCCAGACAGGTGATGGTAACATGTCTTATGACGTTGTGGATGTTGTTGGTGAGAACTGCAAAGGGAAAGAGAAGCTAGATTCTTATTGTGAGGGTTTACTTAAGGATGATGACTCGGTCCCTGCAGAGTTGGGTCTTCACCACGAAGATAGAAGTCATGCCGGTGCTGTTCATCCTGAGCTGGGTATTATGTCTGGAAATTATAAGCACGTGTCCGAAGGATAACTATCGTCTCCCCATGAGCATAAAGAAGTTTCAGATGCTATTGAGAAGATCCATGGCATGGAATGGCATACTCCAACAACATTAAAAGATTTGAGGGGATTCCTTGGCCTCGCAGGCTATTATAGGAAGTTTGTAAAGAATTGTGGCTTGATTTATAAATCACTGACTGAATTATTGAAGAAGAACAATTTCCATTAGAATAAAGGAGCTCAAGCAACATTTGAGAAGATGAAAGAAGTTGTAACCACTACTCCAGTTCTTGTTCTTCATGATTTCTCTAAGCCATTTGAGCTGGCTACTGATGCTTCTGATACTGGGGTGGGGGTTGTGTTGATGTAGAATAGAAGACCTATTGCTTACTTTAGTACGGGAATGGGAACCAAATTCTTAAAGGCGTATCCTTTTAAGCGATCCACTGGAAGGGTTGTAGCTATCGTTAACAGATTTCCTCGCCGTGACTCTGTTGTCGGCTTTCTTGGAGTTAAGCAGTAGGTCAGCAATCGAAATAAAAAGGAAACCGAGAAAAAAAATGGTTTCACTTCCTTTGCTGATCGAGAACACATCCAACTGACACCCAATGATGCCAAACTACCCAGAATGTTGGTTTGTGTGAAAAACTTACCAGATTGTATCAAGCAGAGATTAGAGAAAGGTGAGGTGGATGTTGAGATGGATTTGGTTGCTGCTCGGATTAGTGATTGGAAGGAAGATTGCCCCCTACCTCAAGTGGAGGTCATGCATGTTCTTGGACGGGGTGGAGAAATTGGATCGCAAATTGCTGCTATTTTATTTGAGAACACAATTTGTAATTCTGAGTTTTCCTCCGAGACCCTGTCCGGCCTTCCTGGACTTCCTTGGGATTTGCCGAAGAAGGAAGTCGCCAGAAGAAAGGATCTTAGATATCTGTGTACATTTACTATCGACCCATCTACGGCTACTGATCTTGATGATGCTTTGTCAGTTCAAAGAATTTCAGATGACATTTTCAGGTTTGGGATACACATTGCTGATGTGTCCTATTTTGTTCCCCCGGGTACCACTTTGGACATGGAAGCCCAGATACGATCTACAACTACCTACCTTCGACAACAAAAACTGTCTATGTTGCCACCTTTGCTTTCTGAGAACATGGGTTCACTTAATCCTGGGGTAGATAAATTTACCTTTTCAATAATTTGTGACATCAACCTTTCTGGTGATGTTGTGCATCGTTAGCTAGGCCATACTGTGATACATTCATGTTGCAAGATGTCGTACCAGCATGCGCAGGACATAATTGATGGATTGGCAGATTCTGACAGTTCTATTCCCTCGGGAAATGGGTATCCTAAATTGTTTGGCCTGTTTGAATGGAAGCACATAGTCAGATCTGTTAAAAGCCTGTATGAAATTTCCAAGCGGTTGAAAGAGAATAGATTTAAGGACGGGGCACTTCACTTAGAAAGTTCCAAGCTTGTTTTTTCATTTGATGAGAGTGGAGTTCCACAGGACAGTACACTTCTCGTGCAAAAAGCTTCGAACTCTCTTGTTGAAGAGTTAATGCTTCTGGCAAATAGGACCGCCACTGAAGTTATATCGAGAGCTTTCCTGATGCTGCACTATTACGTAGGCATCCTGCACCAAATATTCGGAAACTGAAAGAGTTTGAAACATTTTGTCAGAAGCATGGTTTAGAATTAGACACTTCTTCTGGTCGGCTTCAGCTTTCATTGGAGGGGATCAAGGAAAAAATGAAGAATGATGACCCTGTGTTATCTGGTATTCTCATGTCATATGCGTCGAAGCCAATGCAGTTAGCTTCCTATTTCTGTACTGGAGAATTTAAGAACAAGCAAAGTGATTGGAACCATTATGCACTGGCAATTCCTCAATATACTCATTTCACATCCCCACTTCGTAGGTACCCTGATGTTGTTGTGCATCGCACACTGAATGCAGTAATCGAATCTGAAGATATGTGTCTTCAGCACCAGAAGATGTTGGCCTCAGCTAATAAGTGTGATTCACTTGCAATAAAGTGTTTGACTGGTATTGATTTTGATGAGGATATCTTGGGCACCCAAGAATATAGGGAAGCATTACATGCTGTGGCATTGAAGCATCAAGTTTTTTGTCCGGAGGCACTTGCAGAAGTTGCTGCTTATTGCAATCGGAGAATGATGGCTAGCAAGTATGCCGAGGATGCTTGTGACTAAATTTTCTTGTGGGCAATGCTCAAGAAGAGACAGGTATGTACACATCTCTTAATTTCTTTGTGATATGTTTTGGGTTCCTTCATCTCATTTTATTTTGATGAGTTTGCATATTTTTCTTTCGATTTGCAAGTTTTCATTTATTTCATCTTAATATTGGTTGAACTGAGAGGCATGTCTTGTTTAATGTCCCTCAAATCCTGTTTTAGGAAAACAGTGTGTTTTAAGTTATAACCAGCCCTACAAGTTCTAGTTGAGGGCCCTGGTTGATCTTGGTTGTTCATGTGGTGTAGTGAGTGGGCAAGATTGCTGACATGATGTTTGTGGTAGCTTAAAAGTTAAAGCTAGTTCCTAGCGTTGCAGAAATTTGTTGATTTAATGGACTCAGTTTTTGTTTTCTTTGATGTATTCTCCTGTTTTCTTTTCTAGACCTTGGTTACAGAAGCAAGAGTTTTGGGTCTGGGACCCAAGTTCATGTCAGTTTACATTCCTAAGCTTGTGGTAAGGATTTCGTTTCCATATGTGGTTTTAATATGTTAGATTTTTGTATAAGTCTGTTTCTTATGGCTGTAAAACTGCTTTCATTAGATGGAGCGAAGGATTAACTATGATGAAGTGGATGGCTTAACGACAGAGTGGCTTGAAACAACATGAACATTGATCATCGATATATGTACAAAATATCAACCCAATAGAAGATATAACCCTGGTAGATATCGACCTCGTGAAGATGTTGTATGGGTCATTAGCCCATGCGATGTTGACCAAGATAAGTTTGTTTCTCATAATAGTACCAGGACTGAAGTTGGCAGAGTTCCGCCCGTAGGAGAAGACTACATAACCATCAAACAAAGTGACCATGAAGTTTTAGAAATAAATGATGTTGAGCCAGCATGTTTTCCTTTGACTGTTCGTCTCTTTTCCACCATCAATGTTGCACTCCATGCTGTTGGGGTGATGATGGGCCACCTGATGTAGGGGCAAGGCTGTACATGAGCTGGTATTATGGGTGAAAGCCAGGATTTGTCAGTCACATTATTCAGGAAGAAATAAAATGGAAGGAGACGAAGAAAGAGGAATTCTAGTTGAATGGGTAGTGCTTATACTGCAATGTTTGAGATTTTAAAGTAGGGATGTATAGTATGGAGGATTGGGTATCACAATGAGAACCATATGCTCCAAGAAGATAATGTTTCATGTGTTTGTGAATAGTTCGTCGTCTGGTCAGAGAAGGTGATGAATATTCTCTGGTGGTGGTACTTGAGAAGGTGTAGTAGCTTTAAGTAAGGTTCCAGACTCTGGTTCAGTAGTGGCTTCTCTTTTTGATATTTTTTTTTACTTTTCAAAAACCTAAGCTGCTGAGGGGGTGGAATGGGCCCATTCTTTTTTTGTTGGCCAGTTCCAGTTCCAGTCCCAAGAAACCAACGTGTGGTGCCTTAGTTTTTTAGGCATCTCAGTGGAAGAGTTTCAAGAACGAAACTTAGCAGCCTCATTGTAGCTTGCGTGTTGTCATAAGCTAATGTTTAGCCAGAATGATCTACTTTTATTTTGTTTTTCTGGCTTGTTGTTGCTGCCTCTCAGCAGTTCTTTTCTACTTTTTGAATTCACTTCTCTTTTTAGAATGCTGTTAGGAAGGTAAATGGAATACTTACACTGTTTTTGAATAATACGGTGTTTTAAGTTTTCTATGATGGAGCTTACTTATAACTATAAGCTACTTCTGTTCTTTTGTGATGCTTACGTTCTGGCGCATAATTCTGTATCCTAGTTGATTCTAGTTGAATTTATGATAAGAATGTACTTATGAACCTTGTCTGCTATTCTTCTCTATGGTCTATTATTATTACTACTATTAATTTTTTTTTAGGACCTTTTTGTTCTGTTTTACTCATAAGAGTAGTTCAGCCTTTAATTTTCTTCTTTGATGACATTTTTTTTAATCAAAAGTAAACCTATATTAAACGGTAGGAGAAGATACATCATTAGTCAAAGTTCCAAGGAGATTAGCTGGTGGTACTAGCTACCATTCTCCAGTGTTACAGAACCTATGGACAAATGTTGCTAGACAATCTGTCGCTTTAGCCTAGTTAGCAATTCGGGGTACAGGGAAAGTTTGGGACGGAAAACGTACTAGTATTACTCGTTTTGACAGAGGTCTATTATTTAGTCAACGATTTGTGATTCAGGAGTAATTCGGAACGGCATACGTACATGTATAATTCGTTTTAGAGATACAAATTTGGTATATAAAATTGGCATATATTAATCCGTAAAAAATCATTTCTAACATAATCTTGTCTTAGGTACTATGATTTGATGATTTAAATGAATTATAGATATGATATATACAATACAATCAGCAAATAACATGTGTATCAGTGGTATATGGTTTAGATTGGTGTATATAGGATTCTAAAAGTCAAAAATATGATAGAAAATTGTAATTTGGTGATGACATGGCAAAGTATTATATGAGATGTATAATTTGGTAATTCATAAATACACGTATAATTCGTTTAAGGATGGAAATTCGCAAAAGTCAGGGTCCCAAATATACGGATGATACGTACGGATTCGGGTACATATTCACGAATAATACACGATAATTCACAAATTTACTAACTAGGCGCTTTAGTACACACTCTAGGAACATAATTATAATTCCAGTTATATTGTATTTTAGATAAGTTAGCACACAAAGTTAACAAAGTAGAAGATTATCATGGTGGAAAAGGAGAACCTGCATCTACGTTTATAACTAAACTCTTATTGTCATATTTAAAAATAACATGATTGCAGATCTAAAAATTTAAAAATTACCATTAGGTATTATATTTATAGACCTGATTAGTGGTATGTCCATCCATTAAGAACAGCTTAACCGGAGGTCTTTATTTAAAAAAATTAAAATTTTAGACCTAAAATTCTAATCCGAAGTCCAGCCACACTGTGGGGGGAAATATTTTTTTTTAAATTGACCAGAATACCCTATATATAAGAGTAGATTAGGTCTAAAAAGATCAAACAAATTTACCATCTTCTCCCTCTCGATCGAGCGTTTTGCCTAATGAAGGAATTCTTTTAGGATGTTGATCGAATCTCAAATCGAGTCATAATTAAATCTTCTCTCGACATATTTCATTATTAATTCTTGTTGAGAAGAGAAAACGGCTGTTGGTATGCCTGCTCTATCTTTAGTTTCTGCAGCTTTACAGGTTCCTTCTGGAAAAGTTTTGGTTCATGCAGTTGCTGACCAAGTTCAGGGGCAGGCACTGGCGGCATTACAAATTTTGAAGGTATTTCTCTTCTCCTCTCTTTTTTTCCAACATTTAAGACTGGGTAGGTGTGTTTGGCAGTTGATATCCAAACAATCAATATTCAGTAAAATACATAATGATCAACATAGAAATCTCAACCTACTCATAAATAGGTGAAAAACTAAGGGTATTTGAGGGTGCTGTATTTTGAAACCGTTGATTTTCTTTTCCTATATCTATTATTAAATGAACATGCTTTCGTGACCATTGGCCTGTTTTTGTCGTTAAGAACTAAAGCAGACCTCAGCCTCCAAAGATCCATCAGAAACTTCATCTTAAAAGTATTTTAGTATTATTCGTTAGCTAGAAAACTTATTTAGTCTATCATATTTATAGTTTTAGATTAATCAAATCCTTCCCAACAGTTTCTCCTACAGTTAGCACCTTTCTCTGTAGTGTGTCATATTATTCTTTAATATTAACTTAATCAACTGTAGGCTATATAGCTTTTTATTTTGAATATCTTTTGCTAATATAAGTCAATTAATGTTGCAGTGACATCTGATGGAAGTATCCTTGCTACCGGAAGTTATGATACAATAATCATGGTGTGGGAGGTTTTCGTGTACTGTCAGTTTTCGAAGTGCATATTGTATGTACTCGTTGTTGATAGTGTGGGTGTCGACTCGAGGAGGTCAGGTGGATTTGGAGATGACATTTTATATCTTCCTAATATTGAAGACACTGGTGCTTAGGGAGGAAGTGGTCCAATGGAAGTGGTGCAGCAGAGAGATGACTTTTTTTTTTTGTGTGTTTTTGTGTTTTTGTTTTGCTTTTTAGTCATCTGTTAGGTGATCAATTTTTTGTATTTTTTATGCAAAATGTTTAATTTAAAGACTAGTAACTTTCACCTAGTTTTAAATGAAAACAAGAACCAAACTTCTCGGTGCATATTTTATACACCAAAAAATTTGAGGGAAGGAATCAAATTCATTACCTTTTTTGTCATCTTAGAAACTTAAAAAAAAAAAAAGGATTTTAATTCTTCCATTGTTCTCTCTTGTATTACTATAGATGTTATTGTTGCTCATGGTGTAAGTATTGTTGTTGTTGGTAATGACGGTGGTGTTGGGTTTTGTAACATCATCTTGTAATTTTTTGACAGGAAGAGTAAAACTATCTAATGAATTGGTGGAAGAGCGAGGAGGGATACACAATGCAACAACATAACCATACTTGATTTTTTAGAAGAAATTAATACAGTATAGGCAATCCGCACTGCCAAAATAGAACAAAAATATAAAAATCAATACAGTATAGACAATATGCACTACGAAATTAGCACACAAATATAAAAATCAATACAGTAAAGGCAATCTGCACTGCCAAAATAGGACATTAACATAAAAATTAATAAAGTATAGGTAATCTACACTTCCAAAATAACACATAAATATAAAAATATATAGGGTTCTGCGATATCAAAATAGCACATAATATGAAAAAATCTATGCAATATCGGCAATTTTCACTTCCAGTACAACATATAAATATAAAAATCAATATGGTATAGGTAATCTGCACTGCCAAAATAACAAATAAATATAAATATAAATATGGTATAGGTAATCTGCACTGCCAAAATAGTACATAAATATAATAACCAGTTCAATATAGGCAATCTGCACTGCCAAAATAACACATTAACATAAAAATCGATTTAGTATAGGCAATGTGCACTTCCAAAATAGCAGGTAAATAAAAAATTCAACATAGTATAGGAAATCTGCACAGCCAAAATAACACATAAATAGAAAAATTAACACAGTATAGGCAATCTGCACTGCTAACATAGTATAGGCAATCTGCACTGTCAACATAGCACATAAATGTAAAACTCAGTGCAGTATAGGCAATCTGCACTGCCAAAATAACATATAAAAATCAGTATAGTATAGGCAATCTACACTGCCAAAATAACACATAAATATGAAATCAATATAGTATAGACAATATGCACTGCCAACATAATACATAAATATAAAAATCAGTACAGTATAGGCAATCTGCACTGCCAAAATAAGACTGTTACATAATAATCAATATAGTATAGGAAATATACACTTCCAAAATAACACATAAATATAAAAATCAACACAATAAAATGCACAAACTTGGTATAAAGTGTTATAACTTGTAAACTCTTCTTTCAGGTTCTAAGATCATTTATGTCAAAAGGATAATATTAATCTAAATAATTTCGCTTTTTAACTTAAAACTTTCGTGGATCTGGAGTTATTGGACTATTTCAAATTTTCAGAGGTTATTGTGCTTAGAAACGGAGGATTATTTATTTCTTGCACTGTATATACTCAGTTATTTTGTCTTCTCTACTTTCTCAGCATAAATGATATTACATAGATGAAGTACTCAATAAAAATCATGGCACAAGCGCTACGCTCTAGAAAAATCACAGTACACATACGTTGCACTCTAGAAAATCACATTAAATGAATGATTCACTCCAAAAAAATCACTATGCATATACGCTACACTCTAGAAAAATCATAGCGCATATATGTTGTACTACTAAAAAATGAGTGCATAAACGATGCATGCCAAATAATAACTTTTTTTTTCTTCAGAGTATAGGCAACCTACACTCTACAAACTCAACCAAAAATTAAATTGTGTGTCTTAGTATAGTCATATATACTATCAAAGGGTTCATCATTCAAAAAATAGACAGAGTTAGTATGAGTATAGCCTATCTATACTATCAAATGGTTCTTAAAAGGGTTCACCATTCTAGATCTAAGGTTTAGATGCATGCCGCATAGGCAGATTGAGTCAGTACCAGTATAGCCTATATATAATATCAAATGGTTCTAACCCAAAAGGGTTCACCATTCCAGATCTAGGGCTTAGATCCATGCCAAACAATAACATTTTTTTCTAGAGTACAGGCAACCTGCCCTCTAACAATTCCACACAAAAAAAACCAATTGTACTTGACTATTTTAAGCAGTACAACACACAAACACTTGAACTTAACATAAAAATAACATATAAATATAAAAATCAGTATAATATAGGCAATCTACACTGCCAAATAGGACATTAACATAAAAATCAATATTGTATAGGATCTCTGCACTTCCAAAATAGCAAATAAATATTTAAATCAACACAATATAGGCAATCTGCACTGCCAAAATAACATATATATATAAATATCAACATAGTATAGGCAATCTGCACTGCCAAAATTACACATAAATATAAAAATATATACGGTATAAGCATTTTGTACTGCCAAAATGACACTTAAATATAAAAATCAGTATATTATAGGTAATTTGTACTGCCCAAATAACATATAAATGTAAAAATCACTACAGTATAGGCAATGCGCAATGCCAGAATATGACATTAACATAAAAATCAACACAGTATCGGCAATCTGCACTATCGAAATAGGACATTAACATAATACTCAATATAATATAGGCAATTTGCACTTCTAAAATAGCACATAAATATAATCAACACAGTATAGGAAATCTGCACTGCCAAAAAACACATAAATGTAAAAATCAGTACAATGTAGACAATCTGCACTGACAAAATAAGACATTAACATAAAAATCAACACAGTATAAGCAATCTGCACTGCCAAAATAACAAATAAATATGAAAATCAACACAATATAGGTAATATGCACTACCAAAATAGTACATAAATATAAAAACCAACACAATATAGCTATCTACACTGCCAAAATAACACATAAATATAAAAAGTAACGATATGAAATGTAAATCAATTTGAATTTTAACGGTATTTTTTTTTCAATACAACCAATATGCGCTGTGGGATCATAGTATCAAAACCAATTAAAATGGTCTCACATTTGATTCATGTGCGGACAATATGTATTGACAACCGATTATGTCAAACCGATCTAATTTTTTTAGGTATATTCAATATGTACTGACCGTTTATAATGTCAAATCGACTTATTTTTTTCTTCGCAATAGTTTATATGAACTGACAGTTGTGATGATGTCAAAATCGACCTAGTTTTTTTTTGGACAACCAATATATACTGACAGTTGTGTCAATGTTAAAGTTGACCTAGTTTTTTTCTCGGTATAGCCAACATGTACTCACAGTTAATAATATCAAACCGGCCTAGTTCTTTACGGTACAACCAATGTGTACTAATAGTCGATAATGTCAGAATCAATCCAATTTTAGTTTTTTAATATAACATATATGTATTTTTGAATCATAATCTACAAATCAAAGGGAATAAGTGTAGCCAAGAGTTTTCGTCCAATAAAATCCAAAAAAATTTGGAAGAAAATTCAGAGCATACTGTATCGTATCTGCACTCGATTTCGTATTTTCCAAAATTCATATTATGCCTAGAGGCTAGCTCCTTTGCTTTTCAAAAAAATTAAAGATATCTACCGTTATATCTCTCTATCCTGTAACTCAAGAAACACCATGCATCTTTCTCAAGTCTATCTCTCTAGTACTTGAGTTTGTGTTGGTCATCAGTCATGGCTGCTGGGAAGATGAGATTCATGGTTTTGTTATTGGTAATAACGGCAACTAGCAGTATGTTACAGGTATGAATGGCTAATGTTTACAAAGGTTGAGATGAAGCTGGATTGACTACCATGGGTGATATTGACTACCAAATATGGTCTTCTTCTAAGACTTTCCGTGTTGGAGATATCATCTGTAAGTGAAAGTCACAACTTCTCATTCTTCTTCTTCAAACTATTAAGGTCTTAAAAATGTTGTTAGTAAATTTATGAATAATCCTCACCATTCATCTCAAACAGTGTTTTTTTCTTCACTTCTCGGTGATTTTTTGTAGAATAATATTATAGGAGAAGTACATTTAGTTGATTTAAGTTGTTTTTTGATTTTCCCAAACTTATTTCCCGATCATCAAGAGGAGATGCAACTGGCATTTGGGTTTCGCCCGTGTAAAGTCACACGTTTGGTGACGAGGGTTGTTTTTATCTTTCTATTGTTTTAAAGTATTATGGACCTCCGGATAAACTTATAATATGGATGGACCCTACGACCTATTAATAAATCTCCCTTTAAAAATAACATGATTCCAGTGTTGAACTCTAGCCCATTACATAGCCTCCAGTAAAACCCACTTTCAGTTTGATGTACATCTGCTACTCTTTTAATAATTTCCTTTCCTGCCATAAATCTTTTTGATAACAATTTTTTTTTACAAGGACCTATGTGACAGGACAATGATTTAAGCATATTGAAAGGTTTCTCCTTTTCTGTGGATTAGCAATGCGAATAACTGGCTTAAGAGTATTGGAGACTTACGTTGTTGTGATAATGGTTTCATAAGTTTCACATGAGAACTGGAAGATGAGTCGAGACATTTATCCACAATCAAACAAGAAGAATTCAGATTTCAACCAATATACAGTGTAAACCCTAGAGATTGTGGGGGTTCTATGGAGTTCGTAGCTTGAATCGAAGAGAGAATAACATAGAAAAAGAAGAAAATCTAAAACACTAAGTTAGAAAGAGAGCGATAGAAAAAAGAAACCGAGAAAAACTAAAAATTTAAAATGCCAAGCCACGTCATCAGTGGGATTTATTTTGGGTTGAAAGAATTATTGGTTTTTTTCCCAGGGTCATGACGATAAAATTTATATTCCCTTCGTCCTAATTTAGTTGTTATATAAAGAAATACATAGAAAGTATTTTTGTTTCCACAAATATCCTACACCAGTATTTATTTTCCTAGGTTTTAAATTCCTAGTTTTTAGTTCCTAACTTGTTTTAGTTGTAGCATAGAAAAAACTTAATTTGAGAGTAAAAATGTTTAGAAAGAGTGTTTAAGAGTGATGTTTAGAAAGTTGAACCTACACACTTTTTTAAGTTATGAACTGATTCCAAGTTAGGGATAAATTAGGGAAAAAAGTAAAAAAATATGAACTATGACAAATAAATTAGGACAAAAATAAAACTCTAATATATCAACTAAAAGAGTACGGAGGGAATATTAATGATCATATAAAGAATATTTCTAAGTTAAAGATAGATAAAGAAAAAGAAGAAAATATATAAACTATAACAACTAAAATTAAGATACAAATAAAACCCTAATATATAGTAACTAAATTAAGACAGAGGAAATAACTAAGAAGGTGAATTGCCTAATTTCCACTTAACTAATTGTTCTTTGTTTGAATTTCCTCTCTTATAGACATACCATTTGACGCGAATGTTATAGGTTCATCTAAGACGGCAGCTAATTGCATACTACACAACAAGACGGCTTTAAGTCCATCTTAAAATTGCTCTATGACTCGAAATCAACACCAATCTAAAATCGATAATTAGGATTGCTCTATTACTTGTTTTTCAGAACAAAAGAATAATGGATCATGCTTAAATTGAAGTATATGGTTCATTTATAAGGGCTAAAAACATGGATATAATTCAGCTCTATAAACGGTTATTTTGGTTGAACTTCATCGGACATTTCGGTCAAACTGGTCACGTTCAACCTCAACCACCTAATCCAATAGATTTCGTAGCCCAAATTATTTTTGTTCATTTCAACCTCCAACGAACCCAGGCGTTTCAGAAAAGAGAGAATTATCAGAGAAAAATAAAATAACGTACAGGTTTTTGTTAATGAGTCATTTATAAGTTATGGAAAGACATCCAAAAAAAATTTAAGTTATTCAAGGTAGCATTTTCAATCATAATTTAAAATGTATAGATAGACAGATTGAGAAAAGGCAGAGAATGGAAGGAGGAGTAGGGCATGGCACTAGAACGGTGGGGTATGGAGCAATAGACCCAAGTATAAGGAATGAGAAAATAACATGGTCAGTAATCATGAGCCACATTGTTGCAGCTTCTTGTGGCTTGATCTTTGGTTATGATCTTGGAATTTCAGGTGAGTTTTGTAACGGTTTCGACTGGATATTGTTTCCATTCTTCACAAATTCCGTTGGTTCTAGTACGGATCAAATTTGATTCAAGGTTTAGATATATCCATTCATTGCCGCACTTTGATATCCATGTATCTCCCAGTTTATTGCTGCGCTTAATTTGAGCCTTTAACCAATTCGTTTGGATTCAAAATTCCGTTTCTGAAATTTATTTATTTTCTTAGTATTGTTGCTTGCATTTTGTTGGTTCCAGGTGGAGTGACAACAATGCCACCGTTTCTTGAGAAATTTTTCCCTTCGGTGTTGAAGAAGATGGCAGATGCAACTCAAAGTACCTATTGTGCATATGATAGTCAAATTTTAACTTTGTTCACTTCGTCGTTGTATTTATCAGGGTTAGTTTCATCACTCTTAGCCAGTCGGGTAACTAAGGTATTTGGTCGTAAATTTGCAATACTGTTCGGTGGTTGTACATTTTTGGTTGGTTCCATTGTCAATTGCACGGCTGCCAATGTCGTTATGCTTATCTTGGGTCGGATCTTTCTAGGTTTTGGAGTCGGTTTCACAAATCAGGTAGACTAAATAATTTCAAGTTTCTTTTCTCTGCTTATTTATCAGAGGTCTATTTGCTTTTTTTGATGATGGTCAAAATTGCATGAACCGAAGGCTGCCCCAGTTTATATTGCGGAAATGGCGCCACCAAAATATCGGGGAGCCTTCAACACTGGCTTCCAATTGTTTATTGCCGTTGGTGTACTTTGTGCAAATATCATAAACTTTTTATCCTTTGGACTCGGCAATTGGGGTTGGCGGTTATCCCTTGGGTTGGCTGCAGCCCCAGCCACTATCGTCTTACTTGGGGCACTTCTAGTCACAGACACCCCTAGCAGCCTAGTGGAGCGTGGTAAACTCCCTGAAGCTAGAGAAGCACTACTGAAAGTTCGTGGGGCTAACTCAGATATTGAAACCGAGTTGAATGAACTGGTTGAAGCATGTGAAACCGCAAGGGAAGTCGATAAGATATCATTTAAGACGATATTTGAGAGACAATATCGACCTCATCTGGTTATAGCAGGGGGGATTCCATTCTTTCAACAACTAACAGGAATTAACACGATAGCATTTTACGCACCAGTTTTGTTTAATTCGGTACGGTTTGGGAATGACGCAGCTTTGAAAGGTGCAATTTTATTAGGTCTTGTTAATGTGGGTTCCATAGTAGCATCCATGTTTATGGTAGATAAGTTTGGTCGACGTGCTTTGTTCATTGAGGGCGGTATCCAGATGTTCATCTGCCAGGTTCGTACAAATTATCATGCCGACTAACCATACGATAATATTAACTAAAACCATTCGTCGATGATCGAGTTTTGCACACCGCCTGAATAATCATTCCGAAATGTAACATTTTCTTTTCTGTCGATGAAGGTTGGGTTGGCGAGTATATTAGGAGCAACGTTGGGGATATCAGGGAATGGAGAAATTACAAAAGCAGCGGGCACTGTAATCCTACTACTAATGTGTTTTTACGCGGCGGGTTTCGGTTGGTCTTGGGGTCCATTATGTTTCTTAGTACCAACTGAAGTATGTCCGGTGAAAATACGACCAATTGGACAAAGTGTATCAATTGCAGTTCACTTCTCAGTTACATTCATTTTTTTCTCAAACATTCTTGTTACAGCTTTGTCGATTCAAATACGCCGTTTTCTTGTTTTATGCTGGCTGGATCGTCATCATGACTACTTTTGTTGTTTGCCTCTTGCCCGAAACCAAAGGAGTTCCACTAGAATCTATGCATACCATTTGGCAACAACATTGGTTATGGAAGAAGTTTACGGCGCAGTCGACAACAACTTTGCGCACAATATCGACATAGGGCCCGAACCTCGAAATATATGATCAATTGTTTGTATTTCGTTCAACAAAGTTGTTATTAGGTTAGATATTAGCACATGTATTTGCTAATCAGGATTAGGTGAGCATCTTGTAAATTGTAATGTTTGTGGCATGTACGGCAATATTGATACATGATCAGTTTTTTACTGGGGAAAAAACGGTTTAGTCTAAATTGGGTCGGGCTGGTTAGTCCTGATACATTTAACTAAGTATATGTTATTTTTTTATTTATTTAAAATGTGGAAAATACACTATTAATTTTTATAATTTACATTTTAGTCTAAAGTGATAAGGTTTTTTCTATTTTTCACCCTAATTTTTCTTATTTCTCATCTCCTTACAATCTCCGTATATACTTTTCAATTTTTATTTTTCCTATTTGAGACCTTTAGGGATGAAAAAAATGCATTCTGTCAGACACAAATCGACATGCAAAAATTTGTTTTTCATACAAAAAAAATTCCTTCAAATTGAATAACATCTTCAACGTTTTTTTGCGGACTTTTTTAGTTCCACAGTAACCAGGAACTGCATCTATCAGAGATTGAAAGAATTTTTGAGGTTTTTGATCCACAAACGAAGAATTTTAGGATCCATATTGCACCAATAATTGAATTTAATTCTTTCAATTGGATCAAATTTTAGTTTGTTTTTTATTCAAAAAATCTCTTCCGATGAATAGTTGATGCTTCGGTTGAAAGATATTTTCAAAATTCTGATGGAAAATCGATGTTTCTGTACTTCAAAAATTAACCCCGTAAAACGGGCCACGTGTGGGTCAACCGGGCGAAGAAGAAACACTGAACCAATTTCCCTTCAGTAATGCATATAAATGTTGCTAAATGTGTCACACAAAAAAACTCAACCAAATTTGAGCAACGCCTATAGGAACGAATATATATGTTGTTATTTTGTTTTCCGCTGCAAATTAAAGTTATTACTTAAAATTAAATCGGAACGAATTCGATCAAATCTTCGGTCGGCCCCCCCATCGTGCAAATGATCATCTAGTTACCACCTACAAAAGTCAAATTAATCTTGATTATAACCGTTATCAATTTTATTTGTCTTCTTCTTCGTTAATTTCCCCTATCTATTAAGCAAAACCATTAAAAAACCATCAAAATCCTATGTTAGATTTCTATTCAATTATTATAATACACATATTCCTTTTTCTTTTATCATTTTATTCGTTGAGAAATCCAGCTATTAAATGGTCTTCCATTATTAAAAATCCAGGAAAAATTATCCAAACCCTAGACAAATCAAATAGTAATATCAACATGTCCTCTAAAAAATGCCGTCATGAATTGAATTGGGTTTATCGCTACGGGTGATAATAAAGTATACTTCCATATATTGTAATCGTACATCATAAAAATAATGCGTTGGAATAGTAGACCAAATGTTTTAGCCCGGTGAAAATATTAAGTCAATCCGTATTCACATCCTTAATCACTTAAATTCATTCTGCAACTTACATCAGTACCATCCACTGATTCCTATGCTTCAAAAAAAAATCCACTGATTTCTTCTTTTTGTGAAGTAGTCTACTGGGTTTGTAAAAAAAAATTCACCCATCCAATTTATTTTATATTCTAAAATTTACCTATATAGGACGGGTGTACAGAAGATGCTAACAACTTAATTATCTAAATCTTTCTCTAACTTGCGTTTATTCTTCCGCATAACTCTCTTTATGTAGTAAATCGACCATGAAGAAAAGGAAAAAAAGGATGGAAGTTTTTGGATGGTGAGAAAAAAAAATGGAAAAAAAAAGAATGATATGAGTTGTTGTCGAGGTGGAGACGTTGTTGTTGATTAGATTAGGTTTCTAATGGTGGGGTGGAATGAGAATAGTTAGGTGTAAAACACAAAGTTAAAGAAGATACTAGTATTTAGGATTTTCTAAAATTTATATATATGGGTGGTAAATAGGATAATTGGGGATGAGAATTAAGGAGGTCGGAAATAGAAAAAGTAAGGATGGAAAATAAAGAAAACCTTTATTTAAAATGTAAAAAGTACATGAATAATTTTCTAAATTTACAATTTAACCCAAAGTAATGCATGATGATGTCAGCAATTTTAAAAAACTTTAAAAAAATATTTTTTGAACCGCTCGTCGAAATTTCACAAGCTTTTTATATTGTGAAAGCTCTTTGTAAAATCTACACAAAGGTTATCGATATGACTATAAAATTTTCGTTTTTAAAAAAAATTAATTTTCGCGTTATCGTTATTTCATGTGTACAAAAAAGGTGCATACACACAAAATTTTGATTTACGTTTTTTAAGCAAGCATAAGCTTATGCAGTCCTTTTTTTCCACATGTGCACCAGTTTGTTAACACAATTATTTACGCAAACATAAGCTTATGCAGTCATTTATTCCACATGTGCATCAATATGTACACATCTACTAAATATGAAACAAATTAACCATTCATATCCATAAACAAACCTATTTTTCATGGGAAATGCACGGGTGCACCGATATATACACACCTACAAAACATGTATGAAATCGACCATTCATACAACACACATACCTCATTTTCATGAAAATATAATGGTGAAACAATATATACACACCTACAAAATAAGCATGCATGAAACCGATCATTCATACCTATACACAAACCTACTTTTCATGGAAAATACACTGGTGGACCAGTATGTACACACCTATAAAATATGCATGAAATTGATTATTCATACCTACGAGCATTAATTACTTTTTCATGGAAAGTATATTGGTGCACCAATATGTACAGACCTACATAACATGCATGAAATCGACCATTCATACCTACAAATATACCTAATTTTTCAAGGAAAATATATTTTTGCACCAGTATAGATGTACAAAATATGGAACAAAATCAACCATTCATATCAATAAACAACCATACGTTTTCATGGAAAATATTGATGCTCCATTGTTGATAGACACATTTTTGTGTCTAAATTGTACTCAATTCTCTATATTACTAGTGCTCGATTTTGTACTTATTATGGGTTTTTATGTCTTTGTAGGTATTTTAGGAAAATAAATATTTGTGGAAAAATCGCTTAAAAAAGTTGATAAAGGCACCAGGATAAATTACTAAAGGCACCCAGGCGAATTGTTAAAAGCACCTGCAGTTTGGATAGGGGCAGCTCTTTCCTTTTATTTGAAAATGAAAAATGGCGGGAAAAGAATCCTTTCACCTGCGAATTTTTTGGGCAGGGTTTGGTCGATGATTTGCTGGATTTTCTCAACAGTTTGATTTGTTATGAGTTGTTACAATCACTGGGACTGCTACCTGAGCTGGAATTGAGAAAAAATAGTTACTCTCGACAATTCAGGGAAGAAACTTCTTCACGCAAGAAACAGAGTCTGAGTTGGTGGAGAGCGTGATTTTTAGGATTAAATAGTTGTTTCGATATTTCAGAAACAAGAACTCAATCAAAACAAGTTGAAACACGTCAAAAACTAGAGACTTTAGCCGAGAAACAAGGTGGCAATTCAAAGTTACAGCCGGAAAAGAGATTCTTCTCTGTTTCGGATTAACACGAGTTCTAAGTTGTTTTGGATTGTTTCTTTGGGTCCTTATAGGTTACTAAGGGTTATTAGGGTTTATTAATCCTATAAATATCAAAGATATGGGAGGAAAAATCATCGGGGAGTCGATAGAAAATTTCAGAGAAAAATATTTGTTCGCTAGTGAAGAAGAAGAAAAAGAAGTACATACCACAGAAGAAAACAGTTGTTAATAACGTCACCTTTTCTTTTTTATTTTACTGCGCCCAGAAGCCGTCTTTTATTCTCTGTTTTAATTTCTCTCTTCAGCAACACTTATATCGTACCTGTTTTCTTTGTTACTTCTGTTTTTCTCTTCTTTTAAGAACTTTGAGTAATGAACATGTATTTTGAGAGAGTGTTTGACATGAGAAGCTAGACCCTATTGATGAGGCGACGGAGGAAGTCATTTTTCCAATAATAAAGTGGTATATTTTTATCTTATTAATTTCTTACAATTCTTTTTTGATTATTTTCTTTGAATTAAATTTGAAATAATGATTTTTATCAATTAGTTGTGTTTTCTTTTGATGAGTCATGCTTAGTTTAGATCTATTGATGTCTCATACTTTTTAGTTACAACTGTTATTTTGAAAATCTAACTTTGGCAATATTTAGAATCAATTGAATGTATGAGTTGCAAGATAATTGTTAATGCTAAATCACTTGAAAAATTGGTCAATGGTGGAATCCTTAGTCTTAGTTCTTTTCATAATCTTAAATGAATTCTACTTTAATCTCCTTTATTTTTAGTATTAAAAATTAGGTTTAAAAATCAAATCTTCACACAGCTGAGTATCAAATCTTTTACCATTATTTCTAAAACATATCAATTTTTGGCGCCGCCGACGCGTACTTTTCTTTAGATTTGGAGTTTTAGATTTATTTTTAGGTTTTTATTTTTGTTTTTAGTATTATTTTTACTTTGTTCTATTTTACGTTTCTTTGGGTATTTATCTTTTTGCTACAGATTTTGGATTTTGGATTAAAAGGAAATTGAGCCAAAGATTTTGGTGATTAAAGACTTGGAGTTAAAGTTAAAGCTAAAACAACGGAAAAGAAGACAAAGAATTTTATTTTTAATTAGATTTTATTTTTATTTGTTAGATTTTATTTGTTTCTCTTTTTAGAAAATGGTATTAGGAAATCTTTTATTATTTCTATAATTTTTCTTTTATTTTCGGACACTTTTGGAATTTATTTTGGGACTTTGGACATTATTATTATTTTTAAACCCTACGAAAGGGTAATTTAAATATAAAATACAACAGGGAAGGACGACGATTACTATATTATCTCGGCCCCTCGGGTTCGTACACTGATAGAGGAGTCGGTGGCCCGAGTCGACTACAACCGATTCATCCCCTGTCTGGTACGGGAGGTAAGACTCGATCAACCTACGAATCCCCTGCAAGTGGGTTTACTGTATTCCTTCGTATGCATATATGTTGAGAAATTGAATACGGATATATTTTCTAGTAAAGGGAAAGAACTGGCCATACAAGATAAGGACTCGGATTTCATCACCGTTTCCTTCTTGCCCGCTTTAGTAACACGTTACCAAACGCGAACCTAAGCTTAAAATTTTGATTAGAAAGAGACCGACAGGGTAAGGAGCTTATAGGAAAGTCATTCAAATGACTGTATTGGTTACTCTTTTAGCCTAACTCAAATTTCAGGAAGATTATTTTAAGTAGATTCGAGCCGCATTGTAACCCAAGGAAACGTTGCCAAAGAGACAGGGTTATCAAAGCTCCTTAGAGCTTATCATGTTTCTATTCGACTTAATCTAATTCGGATCGTTCTAAGAGGTTTGCTAAAACTGTAACTAGTTGCCTTTTGAAAGAATAGAAGATGGTCCAGAAAAAAATCTAAGTGGAGCCATCATGCTTTTTGTTTGCTAGATTCAATAGGTTTGATTTGGTTGAGTCACCCGTGCTTGTGATTGTTTAGAATTCCCTTCTCTTTTTTTAGTGTATGCCAAGACCGGTTGAAATCATCACTCAGCGATCTTGGAAAAGAGACACTCTAGGTCGTTTGATTAGTGACAAACCTAGTAGTTCTGTCCCTGGAAACGAGGACCTCGAAGACTCTTCTTTTGAGGGCCCTGTTTTTGGAAATTTCAATTTTGAGAACTTGACACTGTGTGAAGAAGTTAATCCTAGTCCTTTAATAGTGCCAGCAATGGAAACTTTAAAAGCTTTGTTAAACCCGACTAGGACTTCTTGTCCATTATGTATCAAGTTAGCTGAAACTGAAACAAACTATGAGTTAAAACCTGGGACCATACAGATGCTCCCAATCTTCTCAGGGAAAGAAAATGAAAACCCCTATTTCCATGTTAGGGATTTTGAGGAAATATGTAGTACCATCAGGCTTAAGGACCTAGATGATGAAGCATTGAAACTTAGATTGTTTCCTTTTTTCACTAAGAGATAAAGCAAAATCTTGGCTATGTAGTTTGACTTCTGAGTCCATTGAAACTTATGAACAACTTACATCTTCCTTTTTCCAGAAGTTTTTCCCTAGGCATAAAACATCATCTATTAGGCAGCAGATTTGCACATTTGCTCAACAAGAGGGAGAATCTTTATATAGGTATATGGAAAGGTTCAATGACTTATTATCACAATATCTTCATCATGGTTTAGAAAAAGCAAGGCTAGTTCAGATCCTCTACGAGGGTTTAGATTATTTGACAACAACCATAGTTGAGTCTTTATGCACAGGTGGGTTTGAAAATAAAATTATCGATGGTGCGATGACATTTTTGAATGAAATCGTCGAAAAAACCCAGCAGTGGGGAAATAGTAAGGAGCCCCAGAAAACAATTCTTCTAAGTAGAGGAAATGTCAATAAGGTGGAAAGATCTTTTGAATCAGATGCCAAAATAGCAGTTATATCAAAAAGGTTAGAAGCTTTAGAACTGAGTCAATTTAGTTGTGGAATTGAGACCAAGTTATTTTGGGAAGGACAGGTTATTGAAGAGCAAGCCCATGCTCTTTATAATAACACTAGATTTGATAATCATCAGAAGTTTGACACTTATTCAGAAACCTATAACCCTGATTGGAGAAACCATCCTACCCTTTCTTGGACTAAGGGTCAGAGTCAAGGTCAGTCTAGTAATTCTAAGGTTCGCCCAGGTTTTGGTTATACTAAGAATCCTTCAGGACCGGCACAATTCCAGAATCCGATAGATAAGACGATCATGAGTTTAGCAGAGTTTATCGCCTCAGTAACTCAGAACACTAAACATTTTCAGCAGTTTGTCAACCAAAGTTTACAAGAAAATCAAAAGATCGTTCAGGCTAACAGTCAGGCTATTTCTAATTTAGAAACCCATGTTGGTCAAATAGCTGAGTCTTTGAGAGAAATAGAAAAAAACAAGTTCCCTAGTCAACCACAACCCAATCCTAGAGAAGTTCATGAAGTATCTTCTGGTGAGAAATTATCAAATCATATAAATGCATTTATAACCCTTAGGAATGGTAAAGTGGTAGACAACAAGGTAACCATGCCTGATAGTGAACATATTGTAGTTCACCCTTCTGATCCAGTGTCTGAAGAGACTGATGATAAAGAGCTTGATGTAGTTCTTTATAAGCCAGATTTTGTGCCCAGAGCCCCGTTCCCACAACTGTTAGCACCAACAAAAAACGAATCCAACTTTAACGACATATTGAAGGTTTTTTAAGAAAGTCACTATTAACCTTCCATTATTAGATGTAATACGGAAGATTCCTACCTATGCCAAGTTCCTTAAGGATATGTGTACTCGAAAGCGAAAGCTTAGTGTACAAAAGAAAGCCTTTTTAGCTAGTCATATGAGTTCAATTATCCAGAACAATGCAACTCCTAAGTACAAAGACCCAGATTCCCCAACCATTTCTTGCACAATAGGTAACTATCGTGTTGAGAAAGCGTTACTTGACTTAGGAGACAGTGTGAACTTACTTCCGTACCATGTGTACCTCCAACTAGGACTTGGTGATTTAAAACCTACTCAGATAACACTGCAGTTAACTGATAGGTATGTGAAAATTCCTCGTGGTGTCATAGAGGATGTTCTTATTGAGGTCAATAAGTTTATTTATCCAGTGGATTTTGTTGTCCTTGATACCCAACCTGTCCCTGAACCAGAGAATCAAATACCTATGATATTAGGTCGCCTGTTTTTAGCTACATCTAATGCGATCATTAACTGTCGAAATGATATTATGAACTTATCTTTTGGTAATATGACTATTGAGCTAAATATTTTTAATATTAGTAAGCAACTACCTGAGCTAGATGACACGTGCATTGAAGAGATGAACATGATAGGAACATTAGTTCAGGAGTCATTACCAAACACTTTGTCAGAATATCCATTAGAGAAATGCCTTGCCTACTTTGGGTTTGATTTTGATGATGATAGTGTGATTAATGAGGTGAAAGCTTTGTTAGATTCAGCCTCTTTGATAGACACTAATAATGGATGGAAACCTAAGTTTGAACCACTACTAGTTTCTAAGTCTACCCTAATTCCTTCTCTACAAGAGCCTCATAAGTTGGACCTTAAACAACTACCAGATACCCTGAAGTATGTGTATAAGGCCCATCTGAGACTTTGCCTGTGATTATAGCATTTGAATTGGATAGTAACCAGGAAAGTAGGCTAGTGACTGTGATTAAAGACAATAAGAAAGCTTTAGGGTGGACCATAGCAGACATTAAGGGTATAAGTCATATTGTTTGTTTGCATCAGATTCATTTAGAGGTTGATACCAAACCGTCTAGGGAGATGCAATGTCGACTTAAACCTAACATGAAAGAAGTAGTTCGAACTGAGGTGCTTAAGTTGTTAGATGCGGGTATTATCTACCCTATTAAGTGGGTCATCCCCGTTCAGGTTGTTCCCAAGAAATCAGGTATCATTGTAGTCCAGAATGATAACAATGAGTTAATCCCAACCCGAGTGACCACGGGGTGGCGTGCTTGTATTAACTATAGAAAATTAAACAAGGTCACAAGGAAGGACCACTCTCTCCTTCCTTTCATCAACCAAATGCTTGAGAAATTAGCTGGACATGGCCATTATTGCTTGCTAGATGGTTTTTCTGGTTATAATCATATTGTTATTTCCCCAGAAGACCAAGAGAAACCACTTTTACCTGTCTCTTTGGTACCTTTGCATATAGACGCATGCCTTTCGGGTTGTGTAATGCACCCGCTACTTTTCAGCGTTGTATGATAAGCATATTTTATGACATGGTAGAACGATTTTTAGGGGTCTTTATGGATGATTTTTCAGTATTTGGGTCATCTTTTGATGAGTGCTTGCATCATTTTATATTAGTGTTGACCAGGTGTAAAGAAAAGAATTTAGTGCTTAATTGGGAAAAATACCATTTCATGGTTCGATCAGGAATTGTTTTAGGGCATATCGTATCTTCTAAGGGTATAGAGGTAGACAAAGAAAAAGTTGAACTTATTAAGACTTTACAGGTTCCCAAAACTGTACGAGATGTTAGGTCATTCTTAGGGCATGTAGGTTTTTATCGTCGAATTCATTAAGGATTTTAGCTTGATTTCTATACCTCTTTGCAATCTGCTTGCAAAAGATGTTAAGTTTCTCTTTGATGATGCTTGTTTAGAGGCTTTTGAGAATCTTAAAACCTTACTCACTACCGCACCCATAGTCTAGGAACCTAACTGGAACCTACTGATAGACACATTTTAGTGTCTAAATTGCACCTTAATTTCTAGTGAG
>JAJJMC010029624.1:11549692-11610262 GCA_023531435.1 Papaver californicum | reverse complement strand
TTGGTTAATTAATTTTGATAGTCCATGCTTGTGATTTACCTCTGTTTGTTAGCATAACAAAACCAATTTTGGCAATTACTTGTGCTTCAATTAATTTAAAAAGAATTATCTGATTAATCACATAGGTTGTTAGAATTACCTGATTCCTGATTCATGGTCCTTTTGAAATTATTCAAAAATCATCTTTAGGTTATTTAGTCTTTTTCTTACTCCTGGAATTTTCTAGAGTTAATTAGAATCATTATTTTCTAAAATCATTACCTTCACAAGTTCGAGAATCGAACCTCTTTTTACCACTATATTAAAATTACATCACCTACCCTTTGAGATAATGTGTGATGTTGCAGATTATGTTATTGGTGTTGTGTTAGGTCAGCGAGAAAAAAAATTACTTTATGTGATTTAATATGCCAGCAAAACTCTAAATGATGCCCAACTGAATTACACCACCACGGAGAAGGAACTGTTAGCCCTTGTTTTTGCCTTAGACAAGTTTAGATCCCATCTCTTAGGTTCTAAGGTTATAGTCTTTACTGATTATGCTGCTTTGAAGTACCTTTTGTCTAAGAAGGATACTAAACCTAGATTGATTAGATGGATCCTTTTGTTACAAGAATTCTCGCTAGAAATTAGAGACAAAAAGGGTGAAGAAAATGTAGTAGCAGACCACTTTCTAGACTTGTTTTGGATTCCCCTGATGATTCTCCTCCTGTGAGAGATAGTTTTCCTGATGAAAATTATTATTTTTTTCCCAATTACCTTGGTTTACGAATATAGTGAATTATCTTGTTACTGGTTGAATGCCTCAACATTGGGGTAAACAAGATCGTTCTAGGTTTTTAGCCGAGGTGAAGCATTTCTTTTGGGACGATCCTTATTTGTTTAAGTATTGTCCAGACCAGATTTTTAGGAGATGTATACCTGAGAGTGACCAGTCCAGTTTTATTTTATTTTGTCATGATCATGCTTGTGGGGGTCACTTCAGTGCTAAGAAGACTGTTGCTAAGATATTGCAGTGTGGATTTTACTGGCCTTCGATGTTTAAAGACACCCACAGTTAGTGAGCGCTGTCATAAGTTTGGAACCATTTATCGTAGAAATATGATGCCTTTGTACCCTATTTTAGTTATTGAGGTCTTTGTCGTGTGGGGCATTGGTTTAATGAGTCATTTTCCTAATGCTTTTGGTTATTTTTACATCCTTGTCGCTGTAGACTATATATCTAAGTGGGTAGAGGCGGTTTCGTGTAAAACAAACGACAACAAGGTTGTGGTCCAGTTTTTGGATGATAACATATTTGTACGTTTTGGTACACCGCGATCTTTAAAGTGATGGAGGGTCACACTTTTGTAATCGACCCTTTAAGCTTTTGATGAAGAAATATGGTATTACCCACAAAGTATCTACCCCATATCACCCAAAGACTAGTGGTCAAGTAGAGGTTTCCAACAGGGAGATAAAACGTATTTTAGAGAAAACAGTTAATCCTAATAGGAAAGACTGGTCGTTGAGGCCTACTGATGCCTTATGGGCTTACCGTACTGCGTTTAAGACCCCCATTGGAATGTCACCTTATCGTCTAGTTTTTGGCAAGGCATGTCACCTGCCCTTCGAGTTAGAACATAGAGCATATTATGATGTAAAGCAGTTAAATTTTCACTTGACAAGGCAGAAGCTCACAGGAAGCTCCAGCTCAATGAGTTGGAAGAGATGCGGAAGGATGCATATGATAGTGCTAGGGAGTATAAAAACAAAATGAAACTTGTGCATGATAGAAGTATTTTAAGAAAGTCATTTTCTCTAGGTCAAAAAGTTCTTATGTATGATACTCGTTTGCGTTTATTCCCCGGGAAGTTACGCTTTCGGTGGACCGGTCCTTTTGTTGTTCGCACTGTTTTTCCTCATGGTGCTATTGAGATTGAGACTCAAGATGGTAGAAGTCCTTTCAAGGTTAACGGTCAGAGATTAAAACCATTTTTAGAGCCTTTTCCTATAGGTGATGTTGAGGAGGTCCCTCTGGAGGACCATGTTTCCCTTGTAGGATTGTTACGCTTAACTCAGGTACTATCTTTCTGAATTACCTCTTTATTCCTCTTTTTACTTATTTATTGGTACTTCTTTTTATTTTGAAACATTAAGGACACTGTTTGATTTAAGTTTGGGGGTAAGGGAGAAACTTTTTAGTGCAATAATAAAACTCCAAAATTTAGAAGCTTGTGAACAATTCAGGATGACACTAACCATTCTAGGTAGATGGAAACTTAGCTCATTTTCCATAGGAATTGGTGTGCCCAGTTAAATGGTTTATTCATAAAAGGACAGAGTTCAGATGTTAGAAATAACATGATAGTTGTCACCATATCTTGGAGTCTGTCTCGACCATATCACCTTCTGTTTTTATTTTTGCAATTTTTATGTTTCTCTAAGTGATTTGGTGGGGAACCAGTATCGAATTTTTATCGCCTCCAGGATGAAATAGAGTGTTTGAGATCAAGCCCTATTATTATGTTTTTATCTTATTAAAAAAAATCGAGTATTGACACTTTGATAGCAATATGTGTATGTTCTCCGTATCTCCGTCGCCTAAGCAAGCGTGGAACGAAGGATCCATGAGAACTATCATGTAAGATGCTGATAAGGAGCATGCGCTTGGATTCAATTTGTTTTATTTTTAATAAATCGATCGTTGGGATCCTTGTATATACCAGCTAGGTCGATATTAGTATAAGGATTAAGACCAGTGGGAGCGTATCTCAATCCATTAGGATTCATCCTGGCACTGACCTTCAGACAGATATGGGAAACACCGTTCACCTTAGTCAACACGCACATACTTCATTTTGTCTATATCCATCTTCTAAATCTTTTCATGTGATTGTACTTTGATAGATTCTGAGTATCGTGGTTGAACAACTATCTAAGTAGATCTTTGTTTTCTTATTTATGAATTTTAGTATACTGAATGCAAACTCGTGTACATCAATTGGACTCATACAGGGTAATGATTCTCATATCCGAAGAATTTAGTATGCCAACTAAATAGCTTGTTTAGTGTTTACCCTCAATCGTTCACAGGTAGCTAGGGTTTGGAGTAAAGGTTTTGTGGGTATACCTCTTGTAAACCCTCACGAGACAAAACTTGTCCACTAGGGACACCTAGGGGTTTAAAGGCTTATTACATATGCTAAATGTAGTCGTGATTCCTGCGAAAGTGAGTTAGGATTTTATTTTATTTCTAGATTAGATTTGCTCGAGGACTAGCAAATAGTAAGTTTGGGGGTATTTGATAGACACATTTTTGTGTCTAAATTGTGCTCAATTCTCTATATTACTAGTGCTCAATTTTGTACTTATTATGGGTTTTTATGTCTTTGTAGGTATTTTTGGGAAATAATATTTATAGAAAAATCGACTCAAAAAGTTGATAAAGGCACCAGGATAAATTACTAAAGGCACCCAAGCGAATTTTTAAAGGCACCCACAGTTTGGATAGGGGCATCTGTTCCCCTTTATTTGAAAATAAAAAATGGCAGGAAAAAATCCTTTCACCTGCGAATTTTTTGGGAGGGTTGGTCGATGATTTGCTGGATTTTCTCAACATTTGATTTGTTATGAGTTGTTACAATCACTGGGACTGCTACCTGAGCTGGAATTAAGAAAAAATAGTTATTCTCGACAATTCAAGGAAGAAACTTCTTCACGCAAGAAACATAGTCTGAGTTGGTGGAGAGCGTGATTTTTGGGATTAAATAGTTTTTTCGATATCTTAGAAACAAGACTCAATCAAAACAAGTTGAAACACGTCAAAAACTAGAGACTTTAGAGAAACAAGGTTGCAGTTCAAAGTTACGGCCGGAAAAAAGAGAATTCTTCTTTGTTTCGGATTAACACGAGTTCTAAGTTGTTTTGGATTGTTTCTTTGGGTCCTTATCGGTTAATAAGGGTTATTAGGGTTTATTAATCCTATAAATAGCAAAGATATTGAAGGAAAAATCATCGGGGTGTCGAGAGAAAATTTCAGAGAAAAATATTTGTTCGCTGGTGAAGAAGAAGAAGTACATACCACAGAAGAAAACAGTTGTTAATAACGTCACCTTTTCTTTCTTTTTTTACTGCGCCCAGAAGCCGTCTTTTATTCTCTGTTTTAATTTCTCTCTTCAGCAATACAAAAAACAGTCTCAGCAACACTTATATCCGTAGTTGTTCTCTGTGTTACTTCTGTTTTTCTCTTCTTTTAAGAACTTTGAGTTATGAACATTTATTTTGAGAGAGTGTTTGACATGATAAGCTAGACCCTATTGATGAGGCGAAGGAGGAAGTCATTTTTCCAATAATAAAGTGGTATATTTTTATCTTATTAATTTTTTACAATTATTTTATGATTATTTGCTTTGAATTAAATTTGAAATAATGATTTTTATCAATTAGTTGTGTTTTGTTTTGATGAGTTATGCTTAGTTTACATCTATTGACGTCTCATACTTTTGATTTACAAATATTATTTTGAAAATCTAACTTTGGTAATATTTAGAATCAATTGAATGTATGAGTTGCAAGATAATTGTTAATGCTAAATCACTTGAAAAATTGGCTAATTGTGGAATCCTTAGTCTCAGTTGTTTTCATAATCTTAAATTAATTATACTTTAACCTTCTTTATTTTTAGTATTACAAATTAGGTTTAAAAAATAAATCTTCACAAGTCTGAGTATCGAATCTTTTCCCGGTTGAATTTTGATATTTTACGTATATATATATATATAGGCAATTTGAATTTATGCCAAGCGCAATAATTCTCTGGCTGAATTCCTTGAGTTTAAGTAACAATAGCTGCAACTTGAATAAGATCCAGAGTTTACACAAAAAATGAAGAGTGCACAAAGCACCTAGTATGCTCTCAAGAGCATGGAGTCAACCTCTCCATCTCACAGGATCATGGCGCCAACCCTTGATAGTCCTCGAGGAGAACAATGCCAACCCTCGCTTAGTCCTCGAGAAAGCACATCGACAACCCTTGCTAGTACTCGAGGAGCAGAGCGTCAACCTCGCTTTGTCCTCGAGCAATCACAACGCCAACCTTTTTTTTTTCCTTGAAAGCACAACGCCAATCCTTTCTTCGATAGCAACGCGCCACTACTTAATTCTCGAGAGAACAGCCCTGCTGCTTAGTTCTCGAGAGCATGGTGTCTATTCCTTACTTGGTCCTCAAGAACACGAAGAAAACTCATTGCTTGGTCCTCGAGCACCCCTCACATTGCCTGTCCTTGGGCGTCCCTAGAGCACTCTTTGCACTTCCTTTAAGAACTTTTATATAATATTGACTTCGAACACTTCAGAGCTTGTGTCATTTCCAAGATTGTGCACTCCCATGCTTTCCACTTCCAAGCTTGCGCACTTCCAAAATTAAACTTACTAACCTTAATAGACATAACAATATTAGTTAGTTTAATTCACCAAAAGGGTTATTCACGTGACCCAACCATCAAATCTACGAGATATCGAACATATCATAGGGGGATAGTCATACATTGAGAGACAACCATAGTAATATGGCACCTAGTTAGCAATTCGGGTTACGAAAAAGTTCAGGATTGTAGACGTACGAGTATAATTTGTTTCGACAGAATATAAATCAGGTCCTGTAATGAACCGACCCTCCACCGATACTGTCCCCACTTAGCCACTGTGGTCATCCGGTAGTGTGGGCTTTTCAACGGGCACTGCTGCATTCATCCAACAACATCTTCCTAGGAGGTCACCCATCCCTGGATTGCTCCCATCCCGAGCACTCTTAACTGCATATCTTTTTGCCAACTCTTTATCCAACTTTGCTGAAAAGGCCTCGGTGTTAGGAAAAGATAAACCATTATCTATGTTTCATTCGGTGAACCCTATCTGCCGAATCGGGGTATTACAGGTCCACTACTCGGTCAACGATTCATGATTCGAGGATAATTCAGAATGACATACATACGTGTTTCGTTTTAGAGATACGAATTGGGCATACAAAATTCGACATAAAATAACTAGTAAAGAAATCGTTTTTAACATAAACTCACCTTAGGTACTATGATTTTATGATTTAATTGAACTATGCATATGATACATGCAATATAATCAGCAAATAACATGTACATTTATGGTATATAGGACTTAGATTGGTGAATATAAGATTTTAAAATTCAAAAATATGATAGAAAGTGGTAATTTGACGATGACTTGGGAAAGTATTATATGGGCTTTATAGTTCGTTAATTCGTAAATATGCACATAACTCGTTTTAGGCTGGATTCGTAAAACTAAATCGGAGTTCCAAACATATGGATAATACGGATAGATTCGTTTATACGAGTATAATTCGCGAATTTACAAACTAGGGTATGACATTAATTCTTAAATGGATATGAGTTGCGGTGGGTTTTTCAGGAATCTGTCAGGAAATCGGTTTGGAAATCAAATAAGAAAATGAATAAAAAAAATACGACCAAGTGAAATATTTAGGAAATTATACCATTTTCAGTTTGATGGAAAATTATTGGATCGAAAGAAATGGAAGATACTTGAATGGAAAATACAGAACCTTTGATTCTATTATTTGATAGGGTCTCTCTTTAATTATGCACTTCCCCTCTTACTAAGAGTGGTTACTAAATAGCAATTCAAAACGTGGCTTGCTTTAACGATGCTCCTTCAAGGGTCTTAGAAGGCTCTGACAAAACAAGGGTAGACAAAGTCACTCAACAAGTAGTCAAAGTGTCTCTCACTTTTGTTTGCAATCGTTATTTCCTATCTTCGGATTGCGTAAATAGGTTCAACGGGTGAAAATACTAGGCCTCCTAGCCAAAGTAGGAGTCCTTTTTCTCACTATTGGGTTTTGGATAGAAAAAGTTGGTGCAAACAGGATCACTAGATCATACGGCTAGTTTTCCTTCATTTTCTCGATAGTTTAGTCCTTTCCTTTCTAACAACTAATGTTTTAGATTGATTTTTTATTAGTACAACCCCATGTAATTGGTATACAGTTATGGGTCATATGTAAGGTTACTTGTCTCACTATAACTATAAGGAAGTTTTCGTATTTTTGTTTAGGGGATTTTCATAAAATGCCCATGTACGAAACTCTCGTTTATAAAATAACCCCGTTTTTTGGAACATTAATAAAATGGTCACAGTTTGACCTTTTCCATCCAGTTCTTTTTTAAAATGTTAACGGTCGTTAGTGTACATGTGGAAATAAATAGACCATATAAAAAGACGTTTAAGCCCTAAATCCATCTAATTATGACCGAGTTATATCGAGTGAGACAGTGCCGAGTTGAATCGGATCAAACCACCTGTTAGAAAAGATTATTCATCTTTAAAAGAATAACACGAAATGCAACTTATTCAAGGCGATCTTCTGAAACAACGAAACCAATCTATTAGAATTAGGTTATCACATTTTCGAGTGTTGGATTTAACAAACTGATCACAATAATGTAAGATTTAACAAGCAAGCAGAAGTGCAGAACCCATGTCATGGTTTGCTCAACGTCAACAAACAAACAATCAAACACAATCTTCACTAAATTTAAAAAAATCCCCAAATTGAAAAACATGATTAATCAATTCAAGTTTAAATAAACATACTTGGATTTATGCACCAATTTTCAGATTTATCTCCCAATTCCAAATTCATGACAAGAAGATTTGTTGATGATAA
This sequence comes from Papaver californicum, assembly GCA_023531435.1. Lineage (NCBI taxonomy): Eukaryota > Viridiplantae > Streptophyta > Magnoliopsida > Ranunculales > Papaveraceae > Papaver > Papaver californicum. Next base: position 11,602,560 of record JAJJMC010029624.1, on the reverse strand, counting down.
ATACTTCTTTGTTGTAACTTTTAGGATTTTTAACGCTTAAATATCTTCTACAAACTTAAATACAATCCGGGCCTCTCCTCTCAGTCGAGTCTCTTTGAGCCTGGCATAATAGAGGATTTTAATTTGTAATCAATCACCTCACCATTCAGCTTTATAAGTTTAGCTCTCATAACCTTTAGGAGAGTGCTTAAAACCCAAACCATCTTTCATATTCTTTCGATCCACTAAATTAACGTACGCTTCATTCATCAACGAACCAACAACATTGAGATCAATTCTTCCACTGTTTTTCTCTTTCATAAACAACTTCAACCCTAATTGAAATCATAACCCTACATTTTCTATAACATAGACCTTAAAAATCCATCTTCAAAACCTAATTGAATCCATGAATTCCAACCTAATGATTTTTGAAATAGAATCATCAAAGAAAAAAAAAAGGAGACGGAAGAATGAGGGAAAGAGAATAGAAAGAGATTGTTATTTTTCTTATGAAACTAGGGTTAAAGGATAACTTTGTAATTACACCCATCAAAATATCATCTCGTCATACGAGATATTTACTAAGTAAACGAGATTTTACCAATTTGGTAAGCCCTGACGAAATTACTAACGTTTTGATCATATTCTTAAAGTTCAATAAAACGTGGGTATTTTATTATATCGGTTGTTAATAGTCTGTCATTTTATTAAAAATTCCTTTTGTTTATCCAACAGTCCAACTCTTGAATCTTCTTGGTACTGAGTTGATTTTAAATATATTTTTCCTTTTTTAAATTAAAAAAATAAAATAAAATAAAAATTCATATGTATGCATACACTACACAGTACACACGTATACACCACCTAGTAAAAGGTACTAAATGTAAGGACCAAACACCATATTTATGGTTATATGATATCTTGTTAATAGATGTTGTTGTATAGAGTTACTACAAATTATGAGGAGTGAGAGTTGGATCCTTCTGTTCTCTTTATATTCTCGCAAGTGTTAGTATACAGTACTGAGTCCATCCATCCATCTATAGAGTAGTAAATGTGCTTTCCAAGAAAAAAATAAGAAAAATGCCTCGAAAGAGAAAAGGAGTTGAGAGCATTAAAAGGAAAACCAACCATCGGTGATGCTGATGATGCAATTAAGTGAATGATGCATGAAAATTAATAGACTGCATGGGGTGCTGGTAGAAATTTAAGGATGCATGAAAAGAAAGAGTACTCTCAATGATGGATCTTCTTATCATCAGTTAATTTCGTATTTATAGAGAGAGAGATTGAAAGAATTCAAGTTTTGAGTTGATGAAGGCAGGTAGAGTTTGAATCTTCTTACTTACATGATCAATTACTACCTCCTTCAATATCCCACATCCCTTCAATTCAATGTATGGTTTGGCCCATCAATTTCTGTTGGCATTCACCTGATTAAGACGTATTTATTTCATATCTTAACAAATGAAAATGCTAAATGGATAAGCTTCATAAACCTTATAAGCACAAAAATAATTCTCATAAAGTTCCAGAAGATATATTTATAATGAAAATTAAATGATTAATATTAACTAGTTAATATAAAGTAGTGGTGGGTGCAATAATCAAAAATGAAGAAAATCAAATAAACAAAGGTTGTTGATACTTAGCTCTTAACGGAAGTGATTCATCAAAACGGATGAGCTCCTCGTATCTCCGCAACATCAAGATGGTATGTAACAAAACTTTGAAGAAAAAAAACAAAGTGAGTCATGTGTTCAACATGCTGTCCTTAAGACATTAGTGCCCGGCTACACTCAAGACTGATGCTATAGCCTCCACAGGACGGATGCCTCCAGGATAAAACACCCTAATACACCTACTACTAGCACTCGTAGTAGATGCTCAACTTGAGCTTGGCAACTCAGAAAAACCCTTCAAGGAAAATCTCAAAAAACTTAAAAAAAGATAATAATGAATTATTATTCTATTAGTCTCTCCAAAAATATTGAGAAACCCTTTTTCCTTGGATGTCAAAATAGGTTGAGAAAAGTTTGTTTATATAATCTCTTGATACAACTTAAGAAGTGGAAACTTCCCGATGTGGGTCTAAAGTGTTTCATTCACAAAAGAAAACAAAGGAAAAACATAAAACATGTAAAGTGACCAATAGGTCAGGAGCTCGAACCCAAATAAGATAATATTTTATATTTTAATAAAAGATTTAAAATATAAGTTTAGGGTCTTCTATAAAATATGCTTGAGAAATCCAACAAACACTTATTTCCATCTTATACCCCCACATTTGAGGCATAAGGGCCACCATAGTTATCAGGATTTCTCAACATAAAAAAATACAATTATGTGTCATTTAGGTTGCATCTAACTAAGAGACACCATATAATGGTATTATATACCAACATTATGATATAACATGTTCATGTATTCATTCTCAATTCATTGACGATTTTTCCTTTTATCTACTATTGTCTTGTTCTATTAAGCTAACACTCAAAGCATCACAAGACCATATTTCTAAGTATAACATTTCATAGTAACTTAGGTAGATTGCATTTAACACTAGTTTTAAATCGCAATGCACATATTGAGAATGATATTATAATTTGATTAATGTCCATACCTGACAAGCCGTGCACATCATTACTTATTTCTTCAACTGTTTTGATAGTTGAGTTGTTCATGAAAATGCTTTTGCATTTTTCCCATTCTTGGTAGAAGACAAAACATGTCTTTTCTGGAGCATACGTTCCAGCACTTCCGGCATTTACCAACCAATTCTTTTTATCATCTCTACTGAAAAGTAAAATTACTTAAAGCAGTAAGAATGTCAATTGTTCTATTCAAATTTGAATAAACAATTCTATATTCTGATGCGTCGGAAAACCGACTTTGTTTTACCGCAAGCGCACAGTGTCGAAAGATGTAGACAATAGCAAATACGGTTCGTTCCCACGAGGAGTTTTAATTAAAATATTTTTTTAGGTTTTTCTTATAAAGAATTTAATTAACTAATGAATTAAGATTATTTAATAAAGTTTTAAAAACAGTACGAGGAAAAATGTTAAGGTTCCGGGAATCCGTTGTAGATTAGGGTTTAATTGTGTTCGTCACATAGGGTCTCAATTTTACTCATGTACAATATCAAATCTAGCTACTAATACACGGAAGATTTTTAATTAAGCACTAAAGAAAGATTTTTCGAAAAGAATTGTTTGTTCTCAACCTAAAGTAGAATTTCGAAGTACTAAATATACGGGGCATAAAGAGTCAAAGAATATTCATAAAACGATTTAATACGAGGTTTCAATGAGTCCTTCTACTAATCAAACAATGAACTATACGTGGCATAGAACATGAAAAATCATCGAGAGGGTAAAACGTTGAGAGAGAGACAAATTAATAATATTTAGTTCATACAGTTAAAAACCCTAGTTTCGAAACACAAATAAAAATCACCTCTACAAGTTCATCCTTTCGCCCTAACAAGAGAATTATCCCAACATGGCTTTCTCAAAAGCCATAAAAATTTATTAAGAAAAATAAACTAACCTTTTTCAGTGTTCCTCCGACTTCGTCAATTCTGTCTGAAAGTCTCTTGTACATGAAGCTTCTTCTCAATGTTCTGTGAAGGTCTATTCTCTGTGTATGTATCTCTCCGTCCCGCCTCCTCTACAAGGCTATATATAGCCTTCAAAACCAAATCCGTGTACAACTCAAATTCCTTGTCATACACGGCTTCAATCACCGACTAATAACTTTCCTAAACTCATCAGGACTCCACCGTGCAACAATCCGTAAGAAACAAGGCTTACAGCCGCCTAGTTCTTTCCTGACTTCTCGTGATAAACCTGACTTCACGGCCAAGCCAAACTCCACCTGACTCTGTATCCCACTTAAATCCAACAGCACCCATCAGCCACCGAGTACTAATGACCCACTGTTTAACCAGCACGACAACTCCTCCATATCTCGAGCTAATACAGCCTCCAGCTCCACCAACAGCCATTGTCAGGATCGAGCTCCTGCCTCTCACCAATTCTGTCAACAGCATACTCCACCGAGTACTATCAGTAACTTCCAGACTCAGCTCACGTAACAGCACCATCCAGTTCATCTGCCTCTATTGATTGCTGCAATAACCCATCACTGCCAAGCTCGAGTAATCCTTTACAGACTTCCTCATCACACATTAATCATGGGAGTCTCGAATCCATTAACCACAGACCACAGCACCATTCTTGCTCACAGCGTCTCTGCCATCACAGATTCAACACCAACAACCATCATCGTCTCTGGCAGCAACATCACCAACACTCCCAGCCACCATGTTCACTGCCATGAAACTGTCACTCATGTTGCTAACAGAACCATGGACTCTATATCACCAGTCCACCACCATCATGAGCAACACTTCTCCTCCATTTTCCATAGTTGATATGGTTTTAAGTTGGACGGCTACAAATTCGAACTTTTTACTTTTGCACATGTTATAGATGGGACTTCAGTCTAAGTGTGTGTTACATAAGTGTTAGAGCGAATTAGTAGGAAATTAGGCTCAAGTATCTACGTATTAGGCGTTAGGTTGAGAAACAGCCATGGAGTTGTTATCACTATGGCAACTAAACGATTTTAGGGAGCCGTAGTAGCTAACTTAAACTAGTCGGTAGTAACTAGCAAGTACTCTGTAGCTACAGATCATTAATTTTGCATGGGAAAGAAACTTTCATGGAGAGGTGGGCCCTTTTAATTGCTCCTATTAAATTTAGTCCTCTCTTAGATTTTCTTGTTTGCTATTCTTTGCCAACAAGTATGTGGTTCAACTTCAAACTCTCCTATATAAACCACCTCAACCCTTGATCACAAGCATTCTCCAAACAAGAGAAAACAAGAAAGAGATCAGCTTACAAACTTGATCACACTATAACCATGGTTTCCTTTCAAACACCTAACCTCCCTCTTAATCAAAGAAAAACAACCCTAGATATTGGGGATTCATCAATCATTTCATTATCAAAGAAGAGAAGGTTGGAAGAAATAGTATTAGATGATAAAGATCGGATGAATTTCGAGAAACGGTCGAATAAGATAGCTAAAGTAGTCGAGAAAACAAACATATTCCGATATGATACTCATGAAAATCCTTTACCATCGGAATGGCAACGTTGCCTTGATATTCAGGTAAACAATAAAGCTAGATGCATGCACAAATTAATGTTCTTTAAGCTTTTTACTTGCATAAGAACTCTACAATCGAATCTTAAACTTTTCATTTTCTTTTTCTCGCAGTCAGGAGAAATACACTTCTACAACACGAGAACACATAAGAGAACGTGCAAGGATCCAAGACTATTATTATCAACAAGTCCGAAGAAGTCAAGTAATCCAAATCACAAGGGTTTAGATTTAGAACTTAATCTAGGCTATGAATCATCAGTTGAAACCCATGCAGACGATAATCCAACTGATAACTTGATGTCTTCATGCGATCACAAAACCCAGGATGCCTTCAAAGACAAACCAACAAAAAGCTTGGGTGGTTCATCGCATTGGTTATCAATCGAGGTGGATCACAAAGAAATGGTGGCAGCTGTTTGTATGAGTTGCCATATGTTGGTTATGTTTTGTAAATCTTCTCCTTCTTGCCCTAACTGTAGATTCATGCATCCTTTAGAGCAAATTCCTTCATCAAGTACTACTAGTCTGAGCAAGCCTAGGCTAAGGTTCTTACATTGTAAAGATGGATCGAGGCTGAATAACGTCAATTTCATGAAACTCTAAGGTTTCTTTCTGTGTGTACTGCATGGTAAAATGATATGTACTTTGGACAACTGTTTTCAACATCAACTTCAAGTCTCGTCGGTCTGACAACCCTGTAAATTATCTTTTCTTTAAATAGATGTTTTTTTCCTTTTCTTTTTAGGGGTGGTGTGTATTTTCATCATGGAGAAGATCTGGGATGGAAAAGTATTTGCTCTTGGTCTGTATACGATCTTGAAATGATATAACATAGATTTCAGGGTAATACAAGCAAGATTGCATCACAAATAACAAACAAATAATTTCCTTATACTGTGGGTACTAGATTTACCCTAAAGAATTCTAGCTAGTTATTTAAAACCGTAGTCTGTTACTTTTCCCCTTATTCTGCAAGACTTGTTTTAGAACTGAAGCTATTCTATTCGCCATGTCTCGCTCCATAAACGTCTCTTTCACTCTTCTATACCCTTTCTTTCCCATTGTTAACCTCATCTCAGGGTTTGTTGCAAGTTTCACGATGTCCTTTGCAAGAGGTAAGATACCTTCTTTCCCAACAGGATGCAACCAACCTGTAGAACCATCGACCACAATTTCTGTTGTACCTCCCACTGCCGTTCCCTGAGAACCAAAACTGATAAGATCATTACATAGCTGACAAAGATGTTTCAAGAAAAGACTCCACGGACAACTACTTGGGCATGTTCACGTGTGTATTTACTTTGGCTTAGGTTGTTCATTTTACACAGGATTTGGATAGATGGGTTACCCTCACTCTTTAACAATCAATACTATATTCACTCTCACTCTGTTAACATCAGAACGGGCCCACATGATCATTATAGGGTCGATCTTGATCAGCAAGAGGACAGGATCATAAGAAGCATAAAAGAAAACAGCTTTGCTCATTCTCACAAGGGCTAAGCTGAATGTGAAGAGGTAAAAGCTGGAAAATGAGTAAAAGGTTCAAAAGGTGGGCAGTACTCTAACATGTATAATGTCGGTGTACTATTGAAACTGCGAAGACATCTCTACTCTAGGCATGTGACCTGATGCAGCTCTAATTGGCAAATTTGAGCCCAATAGGAATCTTACTTGATTTAAGCATTTAAAAGGTGGATGGGATATTGAAACTATGAACCAGCTTGTACTCTAGGCATGTGACCTAATGCAGCTCTAATTGGCAAATTTGAGCCAGTCGAAATCTTACTTAAGTGATTTGAGAATTTAAAAGGTGGACGGGATATTGAAAACTATGAAGCATGTGACCTAATGCAGCTCCAATTGGAAAATTTGAGCAGAATTGAAGTCCTACTCAAATGCTTAAAACAGACTGTAAAAGCATGTTAGAGCATCCACAAAGGTGGAAGCTCAAAATGCCAAAAAACTCAAACTACATTTGATTTTAACAATGGCACTTTCCTTGATCCCACACTGGTGGAAATTTAAATTATAGCTAGGCATCGTTAAAAAATCAGCTTCATTGAGACTCAATTTTTAAACTTTGGCCCACAAACAAAGTTAAATTTATGCTAATATTATTTAATTAAAAGAAAATAAATACTAAACCTTATAAATAGATGGAGATTACTTTAAGATTGTGCCTGGATTACAGGCGTACTTGAAAAGTACACCCCATGCCTGACAAGGGGAATATTTATAATGCCCTACCAAATTTGGCAGCAAAATTTAGCAAATTTGGCGATTGTCATATTTACCTCTTTCCACTACAGTGCTGTTTAGAGCCAAATTTGTCTTCTATAACATGCATTGTGGATGCTCTTAAGTTGACTAGTACAAGCCATATACAATCAGACCATAGCTTGAATGTGGCACTCTAAGTTAAGAGTAGTATGGGGCTCTGTTTAACCAATAGCGCTGGTCTTCTTGCCACCTATCAGGGATCAAGATGGACCTAGTAGCCAACTGATTATGCGAAGAAAGTAAAAGATGGACACATTTGGAGACGCAACAGCGATATAAGATAGAGAAGGCTAGTAAAAAGCTGAATGGGGTCTTACCAATACTGGCAGCTGAAATGCCATAGCCTCAATGGTTATCCTCCCAAAGCATTCATCCCTAGCCTAAAGGGAATGATGTGATCAAGATTAAGCAGATACTTGAATAAATGATACACTTAACTCGAAAGTGGGTTAAGGGTTCATTATGCAACGAAGATTGGTATAGAGCAAGCAAAGTACCTGAGAGTTCTGCACAAGTACATCAAGTGCAGCTAAGTAAGGAGCTACAGCGAGGGTTTTATTGACAAAGTGCACATGATCCTGAATACCCTTATCTCTCACAAACTTACGAAGTTCCATTTCAAACTTAGTTTGGGCATTCATGTCACTTCCGACTATTACAGCATGCATCACTGGCACTTGTAGCTTCTATTCCTGGATTATTTGTAGGCTTTCGTGGAAAGCACGGAGAAATAGATCTTGACCTTTCCCACGTGAAACACCTGGATTTTGCTAACTGTCATGCTTGAAGCCATACAATGTCCAATTCAAATATCATAAACTGAAATCAAACTGGGTTTTCTATCAGTAAGAATCATTGCATATCTGTACTGCTGTGATTGATGACATGCATAAATTGGAAAGTGAATGTAAACTACCAATCTTCTAGGCATTTTCACTTTAGATGATCCCTCGAATTAGCATATAATCTATGATTCTATTTTACATTAGAGTAGCAAGATCTTACTATTGATAACAGCAAAGAGTACATCTTCACTCCGCACTCCTAGACTTTCCCTATATGCTCACGTAAAACCCTTCTAGCCACACTATCTTCAGCTACTTCCATTAGCTATTTGCTATTTCCAAGAGGAACAACATACGTCCGGGGCATCTTAATCCTACAAAGGGGAAAATTATTAAAATCTGTTAGTAAAAGAACAGAAAAGGATAAGCAAATTCAAAAATAAAGTACAATCCGTATCAGGGTACCAATACCATCAAATGCTAGCAGTATAGAAAGTTCACGAGCAAGTAGCTATGCTGAGAAATACTAATTGACAAACCAATAGAGATATGGTGTAGAATGTAACTGACATTACCCCAAATGCTCTCGAGTCCTATTTTTCCAATATTCAGCCATTGTATGTGAATCAATCATAGCACCTGCAACAAAGGGGAGGTGCTTAACATACTCCACACTGAAATAGTGCCCTCGCATTTCATGAATCCACCACAAAATCTTCGGAAGTACACGAGAAACATCGTTCTTAAGTACAGCATCCAGCCATTTCCCAGAAACAGCAGTGCTTAAAACAACCAAATCAGCTTTAAGTGCTGTATCCACCGCTTCTTGTCCCTTTGCCGGAAGGACCTAACGACCCCATGAAAGGCTTAATTACTAATTAGTATAGGGAAAACTTGGTAATTCAAAAACTACTAGACCCAACTTTTAACAACTACAACTTCCAGAATTCTGGACAAAATGGTAGAAAATGAGCTTCTAAACAGTCAACAAAACAAAAAGTATTCTACCTGAACTCCTCGACCCAGCATCTTACGTTCCAAACTATACATTTGTGCATCTTCTACAGTTGGTTTTTGATTGGTAATCCAAACAACTTTTGAACCAACGCTTGTTAACAAAAATGCCAGCTCCATCAATAGCAACGGTCCACCTGCAAAACCATACAATTTACAGAAGACCAAACATTCATTTTCTCAGAGAAAGACATAATTACCAATTAAGCCACAAATTCTTATAAGCCATTTAAGTATCAATTCATGGTTTGAACCTTGTACACTACTTCTAACAAAATTTGCAGTTTAAAACTTCTAATCACCAATACAAGAGATGACAACATTTTAAATGCTTGGCTCAACCAAGCAAAACTTAAATGGGCATGAGACCCTAACCCACACTCCTGGAAGTAATAACTAGATTTCAACTAAAAAAAGGATCCACTTTTAAGCAACTACAGTAAATTTCAATTGTTCTGAAACTACTAATCGATAAAAGAAAAAAGAAAAATAGTTCGAGAAAATTACCAGATAAAGAGCTCATGAGAAACCAAAAGAACAAGTTTAGATTTCATGAAATCCAATGGATTTCTCTCAACTTCTGCATTTCTAGTATTTACTTGAATCAGACCATCATCATTACTGATAGTGTAATGAGCATGGGGATCACAAAAACCGATTGATGGTTTAATAATGAAAACCATGAAAGATGAGATTGAGAATATAAGTAAAAATATCAATAGATATCTTTTCTTTGGTGAATTCAATCCAACTGAGTGTTTTCCCATAACTAAATACCTAAACAAAATTGATCTAGGGTTTCAGTTCTGCTGTTTAAATTCAGGCAATGAATCCCTATTAAGTATCGAATTTCGGGGTCTAATGAATTTGAGGTGTTTCGGGTTTGCTATGAAGGAACATGTTCAGAACTTCAGATCAATTGAGAAAGTAGTCCTGTAATCATCAACACTCTCCTATATGAGTTTTATTAACGTAGCCTCTATTCTTTCGCCCCAGTTACATCCCCAGTGTACAAAGGTGGTTTTCTCATTTTATTTCTTTTGATTTTGGTTTTTAACTAGACTAGATTTGTACCCGGTCCCCCACTTTGTTATTTTATACTCCCTCCGTTTTAGGAAAAGAGTTACTTTTCCTATTTGCACAATTGTTAAGGCAAGACGAGAGAAAATAACTTTTATAATTTATTTTCAGATTTATCCTAACAAAAAGTTTAATATTATATATATCTTTATAATGAGAATAATAACATTTCTTAAAATAATAAGGGTAGTTTTGAAAGTTTGCTATGTTGAAAACGAAAGTAACTCTTTTGTTAGAACAAAAAATTTAAAGAGAAAGTAACTCTTTTCCTAAAACGGAGGGAGTATTATTTTAATATTTTTTAAATTTTGATCTTCACAACAGTTGGTCTATACATCAAAATTGTATCCCCTAAATATTAAAATATTGTTAGAGAGACCATATAATATGTAAAGCAACGAGGAATGGTCCCACAACTATCAGCCCGTGCTCCATCACCCATGGTCGGTCCTCCACCAATTGGTCGATCCTTCTTTATCACCAATCGGTCGGTCCCTCCTTCATCAATCCTTTCTTCTACCATAATTAGGTTTACTACCTCATGTTTTAATTGGTCTTAACACCATTAGGTCCCGCTACCACCAGCCCGTCCCTTTACCAATTGGTCGGTTTCTCTACTAATAATTTGGTCGGTCCCTCTTCATCAAATTGGTTGGTCCTTGATGGAGGAAGATTTATGGAAAATAAATTTATTATTTTATTATTATTATTTATATTTTATTAATTATATTTTTAGTAGAAAAAAATAATTAATTTTCGGATTTATTATTTAGGGTAATTTTAGAAGCCTAGATTTTATATTAAGAGTTTTAGTAAGTTAGGAAAGTTGTCTAAATGTAGTAAATACCATAGGAAACAAGTTTTTATGTTTTTAATAAGTTTAAGGTTTGTTTAGTAAGAGTTATCTATATAAGGAGCTCCAAAAACGAAAATAGAGATATTTGATTTTGACTAACAAAATTATTTTATTTTCTTAAACTTGTTCAAGTTTAATTCTGATTTTTATTTATAGTCGGGAAACCGAGGTCTAAATAATTATCTATGTTTATAGTCGTTATTCCTATGAATAATTCGAGGTCTGAACAATCTATATTTTTCTTTCTTTTTCAATAATATTCGTTGCATCAATTGGTTACCAGAGCAAGGTCGATTTTAGCGTTAGTAAGATGCTTCTAAGACGAGTACTCAAGGTTAATAAGTTATCGCCAATAATAACAAACAAGAAAAACCGTGAAGGTGAGTTAGATGATTTTATAAGAGGTGAAGATTTTATTTCATTCATGAGCGGGATTAAAGAAGAGATTCTTGAAAATTTCAACAAGTCTTTTCGAAGAGGTCACATCAGCTTCTTGCTAATCGGTGCTCACTTAGAAAAGAAAATAATAGCGAAGAATACGACGACATTAAAGACTTGGTTTGTTGTCACGAGGATGAACAAAATCAAGATATTGTTGATTGGAATACAACCTCAGTCTTCGATGAGTATCCCAATGACAAGGAGAATATGGAATCTACTTCTCAACAAAGCAAAGAACATCCTTTCGCTGATAAAAACAACAGTTTACGCAAAATTTATATGGTGAGTTATCAAATCTTAATAAAATTAATGATTTGGTAATTCATGATAGTGCTATATTTTTTTTGCATACGGTTGAAAATAATTTGTTGATCGATGCATTACACGAATGGCCTTTCATGTATACCCTAACAGGGGAGAATTCATTGATTCAACTTATGAAGATCTATGTTGGGTTTCCATCATGCCTCATGTTTTTTTACGGTGTATAGATTCTTTTTTTTGCAGCATCAGTTCATGTGTATGAAGATTGTCATCAACGAGTTACACGTGCACAACATGGTACCGATAAGATTCGAGGATGATTCTTCTTCAACACCGGTATAATAATGGAGGGAGATTTATGGAAAATAAATCTATTATTTTATTATTATTTTTATTTTATTAATGTTATTTTTAGTAGAAAAATAATTAATTTTCGGATTTATTATTTAGGGTAATTTTAGAATAGTCTAGAATTTTATTTTAAGAGTTTTAGTAAGTTAGTAAAGTTTTCTAAAGGTAGTAGATACCTTGGGAAATAAGTTTTTAGGTTTTTGATAAGTTTAGGGTTTGTTTAGTATGACTTATCCATATAAGGAGCTCCGAAAACAAAAATAGAGATAGTTATTGATTAAATAAAATTATTTTATTTTCTTAAACTTGTTCAAGTTTAATTCTGATTTTTATTTATAGTCGTGAAACCGAGGTCTAAATAATTATCTTTGTTCGTAGTCATTATTCCTAATGAATAATTCGAGGTTTGAACAAACTATCTTTTTTCTTTCTTTTCAATAATATTCGCTGCATCATTCCTTTTACAACTCGACTGGTTCCCTTATCTGTCACTCTTTAATTGGTCCATCTGCCACATTAGGGTTTTATCAATTAAAGAGTGTAATTTAATTTCTCCTGCTACCAATAATTTAATTGGTCATGCTATCAATAATTTAATTGGTCATGCTGCCAATAATTAAAATTGTCTGACCATCAATATTTTAATTGGTTCTTATGCCGAAGTAAATATTCTAATTCTTCTACTTTTCTACTCAAACCATTTAACAGTAGGACGAAATTAAATATTTTACAACTGCTAACACTAGCATGCATATGAGTTGATGCTCTTACGAATTGATGCTCATACGAATTCCTGTCAATGCTTGACATATAAAATATTGTAAAATATACATATATATATACATACGCATATATATATTGGCCTCTGATCGATCCAGCAATGTCATCATACCTATGACCAAACCAACAATATCATCCGAATACCATTGCTGCCTCAGCTGACACAATGATATGCCACAACTATCAATGTCAATACCAATCAGACTTTTCATGTCTATGATATATTAAGCATCACTGCTTGTCAGCATACACCTTATGCTTCGTCCACTAATTAATGAGTCATCATGCTAGACTCACCATTGAGAAACATGCTAGACTCATCAATATGCTAAGACTAACAGTCTAGCTAAGTCAACAATTGACAAAATAAAAACAAGTTTATAAGATAGACTTAATCATGCTCGAGACATCAATTATGTCACATGGGGGATATTCACGAGATTTTTAGTCTGGCGACCTATAACATGTGCAGTGTAGCAATACAACCATGATGAGAAAGTAAAGTCGTGTCGGCAGTTCAAGGAATGAATGGAATAGTGGTCATACAACCGCCAAGTCCCACTAGCATAACGGGACTGGTTTTCACCACGATTTCCACTTCTCTGCAACTGTCACCACTTACGAGATCAATGTGTTAACTTCCACTGTTATAAATAGGTTCTTCAACCTAATGACAAAATAAGATACGATCACATAGCAATCATCTTAAAAGTATACAAGAAAACTCAGACTTATACAAAATAATCTGATTTTCATCTTCATAGTAGTTCAACATATCCCATCACTGGCATTCAATTCCATTGATCTTAATACTTTCTCTACTTCCCTTCCTACTGATCAACCCTTCTCCTTCCTTTGTGACCGAAGCAAAATTGGAACGATCATTCCTTGATTTAGGCCAATTTTATGCAGATTGATCTCTCGAATCTTAAAAGTACTTATACAGTACAAATATTTGGCGTTTAGAAGAATTTCTTTGACTAGCATCATCCTACTCTATCATTTTCTTATTTTTACCTAAATTCGTGTTTACCCACAAACAATAGGTTATCTCATTAAGTTTTCGTCATGATTACAAAAAGTCATGTTGTCGCTACAAATTGGCGTGAAATTACATCTTCTCGTTTTTATCACACCAAGATATTTGATGTAATTGAGGTGTTGGAGATTACTTATGATTAAAGCATATAGCTGCAGTATCCATTGATAAATATCTTTTCACTTACTTAAGGTTACCGACATGAAAACTTGACTCGACGGGACAAATCATGCATCTCACAATAACCAAGTCATTATTTAAGATATGCTTAAGGCGTGAACGAATGCCTTATAAAGAGAATCCAATCAATTTTTAACATGTAGAAACTTCTCTTGAAGAGACTACAGATAGTTCTCATGGGAGACTATCGAGATATAATCTATATTTTCTAAATTTATACCTCATTATTAAAGATGAGGATACGATATTCCCCATAAGTGGTGTTGGTACCAATATGTGAAACTTCTATTGGAGATCTATATGATTGTCGATTATCTGTAGCGGTTGCATACCCATTTGCAGAGGAATATCGACATTGTGATTGGTACGCATATAATCCAATCCAACTTAAACTAAGTCATGGAATGGAATCTATCAAAAAGCGCAATGTTCAGATCCGACTCACAAAGTAAAATTATGAAGCGTGAACGTTTCAGGTTGGTGTTTGAGATAATTAAAGGGCGACAAAAGTAATATAATTTCTTCACCACTTAGAATAGGAGAAGTTTGTGAACAATTCTTAGTGTGTTTTACATTCTTAGTACATGACTAAAATCCAAATGAACTAATGAAATCATTTTTTTTAAAAGCCCTTTATTAATAGCGCTAAAATCCACGCTTGAACTAAACTATGAGATCTAGTTGAAATATTTATCGGCCGGAAATTTGAGAACATGCTAGCATAAAACCTATTTGTATATACTAGAGAGTATCCAATTTTTGATACTCATGATACTTATTGTGTTGTTATATTAGCACCACAATTATGTGATCCCTTAGTGTGCAAGGTGATTTATCTGTCATGCACGTAGAAATATTACTTTATGGTCCAGAAGCACAGTATACGAATATAATGCATAAATTATATTTTTGTTCTAACTTTTGTTTCGCAGGTTACACTTTTAAAGGTTAAATAGATTCCACGGTAAAAATACAGGAGTTACAGAAAGCGTTCATTGGTTTTCCTAAAATTAAAGCGGCATATTAAAATTAGCGGGCGATAGACTGGGATCTAAATTCCAGTATATAGTATTGATGGTACACCCAACGCAAGATCTGGCAGTCAATCCTCCACATAATATGAATAGTAAAGCAGTTTACTAAAAGTTGTATAATGCTTGTACCACCAACCACTTTAAGAAAGTTATACTTCAGGTAGATTAAACTAGTAAAGTCGTTCGCTGGAATTACAGGCGTTGTACTCTTCTTCCTTTGCCAAGGTTTTGTACCATATGGTTTTTCCTTGCCAAGGGTTTAACAAGGCAACATATGTATGCCCAATATTGTTATCATGCGACATACATTATACTATTTTCCTCTGGGTCAACTTTTGTCCTACGTGGTTTTACTGACGATATTTTTAACGAGGAAAGATGAGCATCGACGTTAACATTATAAGTTTTAGATGTTCAGGTTTTGTCCCTAGTGATTTTCCTGATGCAGGCGAACAGATTTGTCCCAAGGTGTTTTCCTGGCGCAGTTTTGACGAAGAAGAAATTTTTTGAGAATGGTAACGATATTTTTCACCAAGTCATTGTCGACGTAGTTCTTCCGAAAGATGGTTTATAGAACCGGAATGCGCCACATATACACAAATGCATGTAACATAGATTTTGTTCAAGGGAGTTTTGTTTTGGACTTCAACACGTTGTACTCTCTTTTCGTCATCGAGGGTTTATCCCGCGGGGTTTTCCTTGTCAAGTTTTTAACGAGGAAATATATATATATCCAACACCATTTTAAAGTTTTCACCTTGCACTCATTTTCCTTCGACTAGTTTTATCCCCTCGAATCTGGCAAAAATTTAACGAGACAATGTTTTTTGAGATCTAATCATCCAAAGGAGAGTATTGTATCATGACGTGGCTGTCCACCGTGATGCGTCGGAAAACAGACTTTATTTTATCGCAAGCGCACAGTGTCGAAAGATGTAGACAAGATCAAATACGGTTCGTTCCCACGAAGAGTTTATATTAAAATTAATTAAAATATTTTTTTAGGTTTTTTTTATAAAGAGTTAAATTAATGAGTGAATGGAAACTATTTAATAAAGTTTGAAAACAGTAAGAGGAAAACGTTAAGGTTTCGGGAATCCGTTGTAGATTAGGGTTTAATTGTGTTCGTCACAAAGGGTCTCGATTTTACTCATGTAAAATAGCAAATCTATCTACTAATACACGAAAGATTTTTCGTTTAAGAATCGAAGAAATAATTTTCAAAAAGAATTGTTTATTCTCAACCTAAGGTAGAATTTCGAAGTACTAATTATACGTGGCATAAAGAGTCAAAGAATATTCGTTAAACGGTTTAAAGTAGGGTTTCAACGAGTTTCTCTACTAATCAAACGATGCACTATACGTGGCATAAAACATGAAAAATTATTGAGAAGGATAAAACGTTGAGAGAGAGACAAAACATTAACATAAAGTTTTTATAATTGAAAACCCTAAGTTTGAAACACAAAGAAAACCATATCTACAAGTTCATCCTTTCGCCCTAACAAGAGAATTATCCTGACATGGCTTTCTCAAAAGCCATAAAAATTAATTAATAAAAAGACTCAAACTAACCGATAATCGTCGAAGGGGTATGCACCAAAAAATCGCCACTCGCGTCTGTGAAGTTATCCGCCTCTCCAAAGTGTATGTGCCCTTTTTTTGTCCGTATATAGTTTGGGTGCTTTTTCTCTTCGCGTCAGGTCTGTCCCTCAATCTTTCGGTCCAAGGCTATATATAGATTTTTTAAAAGAATCTGTGTGAAACTAAGAGTAGTTATTCACCGCCACAAGTAGAGTTTCCGTGTGAAACACAACTGAGTTCCTTCCTGGATTGCTGCTCAAGTTACCTTATTCAAAAACAACTTAACTCCTCCATGTCTTCCCGGCAACAGATTGTTTTCTAGAATACCACTGCCTTGCCTTCACTTCCTTCTTGAACAGCATGTTTCATTCACACTTCTTTTTTCTTTCACTGTACTTTCCATGTAACTCAGCCTACCTCTCAACTCTTGTTGTAACTCCATCATTTCCAAGTTCTTCTCTTCCACTATCTTAACACTCCAACCCTTTAAACCATTAAGCTTCTCCATTTGGAACTCGTCGATCTCAACTGCCATCAACAGCGTCAACTTCAACAGATAACCATTAAACTCAATCCAACAGAGAACCACACTCCATTCCATGGCTTCAGCAGGGCCTCATTTTCACTATAATCTCCCATCTTCGATGTACTGCCATCAATCACAAACACCAGCAGCTCCCACCATCTTCTCCATCACTGTCGTCAACAGCTAGTAGCCACCACCGAAAAATCCCTTATCAGATATTGATAATGGCAACAAGCCAAAATCAGTACCGTTCACTACATCTGCCAACAACCTCTTCTCCACCTTCATCTCGTCTCACTTAATCACCAACAGGTTCATCTTGATAGCCTCAACCTTCATCAACTCCATTAGAGTCACCACCATACAAGGTACTCCAGTCTCTACTGGCAACTGCAACCACCACAGAGTTCTGTTGATGCTAAGTTCTCTCTTCAGCTGAGCTCCTCTTCAACACAACTCAGCTTCACATCCTCTATTATCCAACATCAACAGCATAAACTCAAGTCGAGCTCCACAATCATTACAGGCCCATCACAGAAACCAGCCATGGCTATCACAGAAACAGCACAGAGCCATTTATCACCGATCACCATCTTTTTTTTCCTGCTTCTCAAAACACCCGTTGCTCCGATGGTCTACAACAGCTCCACTGATGCCTATTTGAACTCATTACATCACCATCTAACTGTATCCAGGAAAAACTAGCTGACAGATTTGTTGTTGTAAGGAAGAAGAAGGTGGCGCCCCTTACAATCCTGGTGGCGCTGTTATAAGCATTCAAAATTATGGCAGCCCTGATCCAATGTATGGCTCCTTTAAAAATATTTAAAAAAGGGTAGCCCTGAGTAATTATGCTGGTGCCTTTAATACTATTCAAAAATCATTGAAATCCCTTAGTAATTCCTCAGGTTGTTAATAGCTTTGCAGTTAAAACTTGTTTAACTGTCAGTTCCGTGAACCCGACAAGTATAACGTCTCTTTTCGCCCATAACTTTCTCATACGAAGTCAGAATGACCTCGTTCTTTCGCTGTTGGCTTCGTAACGCAATTTTCTAAAAGTTAGAGGGTAGAAATACTGGAATAAACTGAGTTCCATTGGGTCTTTGGAAATTCTTCTCTTGTAAAGCTTCATTTCACTTGTTTCAGAGATGTAACCTAATAAAACACATAGACTACGAAAGTAATAATAATACACAGTAGTTCACACGAAATCTAGCAAATAAGTATAAGGAAGTGATACATAAAATGTATAAATTACGCACTTATCAAATTCCCCCACACTTTCCTTTTGCTAGTCCTTGAGCAAACTACAAAGCTAAACTAATCTAAAATACAACAACTCTCTTTCGTTGAGGACACGGTTACACTTAGCATGTGTAACAAGCCTTTAAACCCCTAGGTGTCCCTAGTGGACGAGTTTTGCCTCGTGAGGGTTTACTAGAGATTTTTTACCCATAAAATCTACTCCAACTTCCAAGTATTTCAAAGCACCTGCACCCAAAGAGCTACGAAGACATAAAGTTTCTGCAAACTAATAATAAGAAGTCAGATGTATCAAAGAACATTATTCTCATGCTTAACTCTTGAGTTAGGAGAAAACCACCATATGGAAGAATTCAGAATCGAGAGCAACCGAATGTTTCTGCCTCACCAATAGGGTTTTATGAATTTGACACTCAAAGAACGCACTTTATGGTTCTCATGTGTGCAAGCAGGAATGAAGATAGAAATCCTGCACACGTTGAAGGGTAGGAAGGAAAATCCTTCCGAATTATATCCGAGTATCCCATAGAAATGTGGGAAGAAAAATACCTGTTTTCTGATGATCTCTACGAAAGGAAATCAATCATTATGCGAGGATGGGAATGCTCACTCACCTTCTCACCCAATCTACAATCAACATCACTCTCACAACGTCCCATAGAAACGTCTTCGACTTCAACTGTAGATGATGAACTCTTGAACTTCGTAGAACTCTGATAATTTATAACTCTTTTGTGCTCAATTTCCTGTTGTTTTTAAAACTCTTTATAGATTTCTTCTTCCCCACGGCCTTACTGAATAAATATAAAAACAAATATACTCTAAAGTAATAAAAACAAATATATTTCTTTTTTTCTGATTATTTTTTTGGCATAAATATATGAAGTACAAATTAACAATGAAATTAATATGACCATGGAAAAAGGGCTTCACCACTTGAATCTTCACAACTTATATTGTCTCGGTATCATAAACTTCATAAAAATCCACTTCTTTTAATTTTTCCGCTTTTGTACTTACTTTTCAACTAGGATAGTATTTTGCTCCTTGTAGTGTTGCTTATAAACCTGAAACATCTTCAACTTTCTTAAAATTTGTAATCATACGCTTGTTAATGATGATATGTTTCTATGGACATGTTGATGTCGAGAAAAATAGAGTGGTGCCAACTGCAAATCAGACTACAAGGTAAGGTTTTTTCGCAATTCTGATGTCACCCTCGTGATTGATAGAATTAGCACTCAAGAGATCAAAGTAGTGCTTAAATGGTGCGAGGTTGGGTAGCTCATCATTCTACCCGAAATATGCGCAGATGAAACACGCTAAACGGATAATTGAAGGTTTGGTGCCTCACTCAGGGTATTGAATGATCACAACTCTAACAGTGAACTCGCCACCGGCGGTTTAAGTCCCTTTTTGTCATCTCTAGCCTCTCAACAACTAAGCACCCCGAATATAGTTCTCTAATACTTCTAAATTCAGTTATTTCGGTGAGAACTCCGTATGTAAACGTAGCTAGAAGTATACTAAGTGACTCTAAAATATATAAAAGTTAGAGGTTTTAACTTAAGAAGTGAATACTTAAGAATTCTATATGCTTAACTCCCCCACACTTAAACTTTACATTGTCCTCAATGTAAACTAACTCATCAAATGTAAAATCAAGATGGGAAATCCTAAAATGGCATAAAACAAGCAATCAAAAACTAAAAAGATAAGGTGAAGAAAACAAATCTGATGGGATGACTCCAATGAAGCAAATGATACTTGTTTCCCCCATCGTATCACATATCAATAGCCGGAGCAACTGTGGGTTATCTAGATCAAATAGTGTTATCACCAGTAAAAGAAAACTACAACAGGCCAAGAAAAAAGAACAAACCGAGCACACCCTTATCTAGTTTTCTGTTTAAGACAACTACTTCTAGATGTGGTTCAGGTTCAGGTTCTATAAAAGGGTCTAGATAAAATATTTTCGTGTGATGGATTTCCTCATAGGTAAGATCAACAGGGTCAGGTTGTAGATTCTGGAGAAACTCAACTAAGAACTTAGAAGCACATAATAATAACCTGAATAATTGTGGATCCTCAAAGTCAATCTGATTTGACTCACACAGTTGATTACTATGAAAATGGTCATTCTTAAGCAAATGTGTCAATTCTACTCTCCTAAAGTAATCAGGCTTAGTCTCAAAATTTAATAACTGACACATTTGAAATTCATACGTTCCCACATATGGAAGAAAATATTTTGGTGGGAAAACAAAGTCAATCTTGGTATTATCGCCTAGGTAAACCACATCGACCAGAGGATGGGTTTCTAACAACTGAACTTCTTTCTGGATATTAGGTTCAGGTATAGTTTTAAGATGATCTTGCAAAATAGTAGAGGTGCATATGTCAAGTCCCAAGTTAGGGACCTTTCTAAGAGTCAAAGGTAAGGCACATGGAGAATGATAATCACCCCCAAACTTAGAATTTTGGGTATCTCTAGATAGACTAGTCATAATTTTCCTAATTTCTAGATCGCCATATTCTTGAAAATAGTCAATTGCTTCTTATAAATTATGATCAGGTCGTGCATAATCTAACAAAGTTTTTACCTCATTAATAACACTATCATTTTCCATATCAAATCTAAAATGGGATAGGCATTTCTCTAACGGATCATCTATATGGTTCTGCAAATAAGTATCATGGACTATTTCATCAATTATGCAAACAGTTTCATGGTTGTCAAGATCAGGAGGAGAACGTGCAACATGAAAAATATTCACTTCCATTTTCCAACTACCAAAAGTAAGTTCCATAATACTATTCCTACAATATTTGATTGCATTAGAAGTTGCTAAGAACGGTCGTCCTAAAATAATAGGAATATGACCACTAGGGTTTGTCATAGGTTGGGTATCAAGAATTACGAAGTCCACAGGATAAACAAAACTATCAACTTGTACAAGATCATCTTCTACTACTCCTCCAGGAATTTTAGTGGACCTATCAGCCAATTGGAGTGTAACACTAGTGGGTTTCAAGTCACCAAGTCCAAATTGCTCATACACAGAATATGGCAAAAGATTTACACTAGCCCCTAAATCTAACAAAGAATGTTCAATCTTGTGTTCTCCTATAGTGCAAGCAATAGTAGGACAACCAGGGTCTTTGTATTTGGGTGGTGCTTTCTGAGTAATGATAGAGCTCACTTGTTCAGCAAGAAAAGCTCTCTTATGAACATTTAATTTTCGTTTCACCGTGCACATATCTTTTAAGAACTTAGCATACATAGGAATCTGCTTAATGGCATCTAAGAGGGGAATATTGATTTTAACTTGTTTGAACACTTCTAAGATATCATTAGGGCTGGTTCCTTTCTTATGGGATACTAACCTTTGTGGGAATGGAGCGCGAGGAACATAAGTGTTTTCAGATTCACCTCTTTCAGTTTCATTGGTTTCTTTTTGTGTTAAAGGTGTTTCCTGCGTAATAGTTGGTGGGTTCCTATATTTCTCTTTCTCCTTAGGATCACTAACATGGTTATAGATGACCCGGCCGCTTCTCAAGGTAGTGACGGCCTGGACATGATCTGAGGGATTAGCACCAGGTGTGCTTACCTCATAAGACCCCTTTGGGTTAGGCTGTGTTTGACTTGGAAACTGTCCCTTCTCTCTCTCACTTATTTGGCTAGCAAGATGACCTATTTGTCCTTCTAAGGTTGCTATGGACCTTGCATTGTTCCTTTCTATATTGTCTAGTCGTTTTTGGGTGGCCTGCATAAACATCTGAAGACTTTCTTCCATACTAGATACTCTTTGGTTAGAAGAATCAGTAGGACCGGATGATTTCTGCGTATAACCACTAGTATTACTAGGTTGACCTTCATACTGACCTCTAGACCAGGAAAATTTAGGGTGTCTTGCCCACCCTGGCTTGTACGTATTGGAATAAGGGTCAAATCTACGACGATTATCTTGGTAGAGAGCTTGGAATTGTTCTCCACCATCGTCATGAATGACTTGGTCTACAGACTCAACAAAAGGTTTAGATTTAACACTATGTTCTAATGATTCAAGTCTTCTTGTCAAAGAAGTTATTTTAGCATCAAAGTCGAATTGGATATCAACTTTATGCGCCCCCTTTCTACTAGCAATTGAACTTATGGATTCCTTAGCCTCCCATTCTTGGATTTTATCAGACACATCATGCAAAAACTTATAACCCTCCTCAGCAGTTTTATCAGCAAAATTACCACCACATAGTGATTCTACCATAGTCATTGTTTTGTGATCTAATCATTCGTACAGAATCATAGTGAGTCTCAAGGTATCGAATCCATGGTGTGGACATTGCAGCAGAAGTTCATGGAACCTTTCTAAATAATCATGGAGAGATTCTCTATCTTGCTGCGAGAAACTATTAAGACTTTGACGTAAGGATGTGGTTCTATGCCTAGGAAAAAATTTATGCAAAAATAACTTAGTCATCGCATCCCAATTTTTGATGGAAGAATATGGTGAGGCATCAAGCCACGATTTCGCCTTATCTTTTAAAGAGAAGGGAAACAATCTCAATTTCAAATATTCATCGGTCAAGTCTTTAATCTTCACAGTACCACATAGTTCCTCAAAGTCTCTAATGTGGTAGTAAGGGTTTTCATTTTCTCTTCTATAGAAGTTTGGCAAGCCTGGATGGTATTAGTCTTAATTTCAAAGTGAGCTTTAGTGGTAGGAAAAACAATGCATGACGGTTGAGAGACTCTAGTTGGGTACATGTAGTCTCTCAAACTTTTAACTGGAGGGTCTACACCCTCATCATCGGTTCTAGCCATAAATAATGGATTACTTCTAACAAGACGATTGTCCTGATCTCTATCTTAACCTACCGGTATATCGGGCATATGCTAAAAAAGAAAAAGAAAATAAGTCATAGTCAAAATAAATCCTAATTTGTAGGGAATTCTTAAGCAATCACAAGCAAGGATGACTCAACCAAATAAAACCTAGTGAATCTAGCAAACAAAAAGCTTGATGGTTCCACTTAGATTGTTTCTAGACCAGCTTCTATTCTTTCAAAAGGTAACTAGTTGCAGTTCTAGCAAACCTCTTAGAACGATCTAAATTAGATTAAGTAGAACAGAAACATGATAAGCTCTAAGGAGCTTTGATAACCCTGTCTTTTTGGAAACGTTTCCTTGGGTTACAAGGTGGCTCTAATCCACTTAAAATAATCTTTCTGAACTTCGAGTTCGGCTAACAAAGTAACCAATACATTCCTTTTGAATGACTTTCCAATAAGCTCGTTACCCTATCGGTCTCGTTCTAGTCAAATTTTAAGGCTTAGGTTCGCGTTTGGTAGCGTGTTCCTAAAGCGGGCAAGAAGGAAACAGTGATGAAATCCGAGTCCTTATCTTGTATGGCCAGTTCTTGCCCTTTACTAGAAAATAAATCCGTATTCAGTTCCTCAACATATATGCATACGAAGGAATACAGTAACACTTGCAGGGGATTCGTGGATTGATAGAGTTTTACCTCCCGTACCAGACGGGCGACGAACCGTTGAAGTCGACTCGGGCCACTGACTCCTGTGTCAGTGTACGAACCCAAGGGGCTGAGACAATATCGTAATTGTCGTCCTTCCCTGTGCAGTTTATATTTAATACTACCCTTCCTTAGGGTTTAAAAATAAAATAATAATGTCCGTAATGTCCCGAAGTGTCCAAAAATAAAAGAAAATTACAAAAATAATTAAAGATTTCCTAATACAGTTTTTCTAAATTAAATTAACTAATAAAAATCCTAAAAAGTAAAAATTAACTATTTGTCTTCTTCTTCGTTCTTTCAGTCTTAACTTTACTCCAAGTCTTTTAATCACCAAAATCTTTGGCTCAATTTCTTTTTGTTTCCGTTCCAAAACCTGTAGCAAAAGAAAAATACCCAAAAAAAACGTAAAATAGAACAAAATAATAAAAATCTAACCTAAAAAATCTAACCTAAAAAAAAAATATAATTGAAAAACAACTCCTGGCAGCGGCGCCAAAAACTTGATGCGTCGGCAAAATCGACTTTGTTTTACTTCAAGCGCACAGTGTCGAAAAATGTAGACAAGAGCAAATATGGTTCGTTCCCACGAGGAGTTTATATTAAAATTAATTAAAATATTTTTTTAGGTTTTTTTTTATAAAGAATTAAATTAATGAGTGAATGGAAACTATTTAATAAAGTTTGAAAACAGTAAGAGGAAAACGTTAAGGTTTCGGGAATCCATTGTAGATTAGGGTTTAATTGCGTTCGTCACAAAGGGTCTCGATTTTACTCATGTAAAATATCAAATCTAGCTACTAATACAGGAAGATTTTTCGTTTAAGAATCGAAGAAAGAATTTTCAAAAAGAATTGTTTGTTCTCAACCTAAGGTAGAATTTCGAAGTACTAATTATACGTGGCATAAAGAGTCAAAGAATATTCGTTAAACGGTTTAAAGTAGGGTTTCAACGAGTTCCTCTACTAATCAAACGATGCACTATACGTGGCATAGAACATGAAAATTTATTGAGAAGGATAAAACGTTGAGTGAGAGACAAAATATTAACATAAAGTTTTTATAATTGAAAACCCTAAGTTTGAAACACAAAGAAAACCATCTCTACAAGTTCATCCTTTCGCCCTAACAAGAGAATTATCCTGACATGGCTTTCTCAAAAGCCATAAAAATTAATTAATAAAAAGACTCAAACTAACTGATAATCGTCGAAGGGGTATGCACCAAAAATCGCCACTCGCGTCTGTGAAGTTATCTGCCTCTCCAAAGTGTATGTGACCTTTTTTTGTCCGTATATAGTTTGTGTGCTTTTTCTCTTCGCGATAGGTATGTCCCTTAGTCTTTCGGTCCAAGGCTATATATAGCTTTTTCATAAGAATCCGTGTGAAACTAAGAGTAGTTATTCACCGCCACAAGTAGAGTTTCCTTGTGAAACACAGCTGAGTTCCTTCCTGGATTGCTGCTCAAGTTACCTTATTCCAAAACAACTCAACTCCTCCTTGTCTTCCCGGCAACAGATTGTTGTCTGGAATACCACTGCCTTGCCTTCACTTCCTTCTTAAACAGCACGTTTCGTTCACACTTCTTTTTTCTTTCACTGTACTTTTTTCTTTTTTCTTTCACTGTATCCAGGACAAACTAGCTGACAAATTTGTTGTTATAAGGAAGAAGAAGGTGGCGCCCCTTACAATCCTGGTGGCGCTGTTATAAGCATTCAAAATTATGGCAGTTGATCCAATGTATGGCTCCTTTAAAAATATTTGAAAATGGGTAGCCCTGAGTAATTATGATGGTGCCTTTAATACTATTCAAAAATCATTGACATCCCTTAGTAATTCCTCAGGTTGTTAATAGCTTTGCAGTTAAAACTTGTTTAACTGTCAGTTCCGTGAACCCGACAAGTATAACGTCTCTTTTCGCCCATAACTTTCTCATACGAAGTCAGAATGATCTCGTTCTTTCGCCGTTGGCTTCGTAATGAAATTTTATAAAGGTTAGAGGGTAGAAATTATGGAATAAACTGAGTTCCATTGGGTCTTTGGAAATTCTTCTCTTGTAAAGCTCCATTTCACTTGTTTCAGAGATGTAACCTAATAAAACACATAGACTACGAAAGTAATAATAATACACAGTATTTCGCACAAAATCTAGCAAATAAGTATAAGGAAGTGATACTTAAAATGTATAAATTGCGCACTTATCACACCGTAAGGCAGTTCAAACTAATTAACTTAGTTAAAATATGTAGAAACAGATAAACATCAATGGCGGGATTTTGCACAAATTTAATGACATGCTTTTTGACACGTGTAATGGTGGATAACCATTGTTATCTGTATAAGCTCTTCCTATAAATACGACTTATACCTCTCTTTTTGTATCAACAATAAAAAGAGTTAATTAAATAAGAAACTCCATACACATTTGTTTAGTATATACCTGGGTTACACTGACAAAGACACGTTATGAAAATCAGTAATATTTCCCGCTAAAATATAAATATTATGAATGTAATTTCTAAATAAGTCTAAGAAATTGTTAATAAACAACAAAGTTGTGAACGAATAACGATATATATTAATATAATAGCATACATACTAAAAATTCGGACATTATTAGTATACTTTTATACTAAAATAGTGTGTGACATATGCATATGATGTCACTAATATGTCTAACACACAAACAATGTGTCCAAAAGTCAGACACATGTCTGATGTGGACATTTGACCATTTTAAGAGTGTCCCTACAACCCAAGTATACACCATATATATCAGGCTAACTACTGATATATGTGTTCATAAGTGATTATGTAATATACAACAACCCCAAAGTGTTCATATATTAACTCAAAGGCTTGGTTCCATGAGTGGGTCCTTTTAAGGTTTCAAAATGAGAATTATTTTGTCCTTCATCCTCCTATGCTTAAATTACCTGGCTAAATTGGGGTTGCGCGAATTATTTTGGCCCTACCACTAAAAGATAAAATAGGGTCATTATAAAGTAAGTGCCAAAACCCCTTATCCAACTATTTATGTCAATGCATAATTTATCCCATGGTTAATTAGTGTTAATTAATTCGATTAATAGTTGTTTAATCGTGTTAGTTGCGAAATCAACTAGTGTTAACTAATCATCAAAACTTGCAGAAATCTTGGAATTAATTTTCTTTTCTTAAGTTAATCAACCCAGAATCGGTGGATAACATGGACAATGTATGTCGATTCTGGATTGGTGTTCTTCGTGATTGAAGAATACCAGAATCGGTGGATGATTCCTTTAATAAAGAACGATTATAATAATCCTTGGATGTGGGTGTGATTACCAAACGATTCTGATACATTTTCATAAAAGATAAATTTCATTCATAGTTTAGGAAATTAGCGGATAACATTACATAGTTTAGGATATTAGCGCATTGCTTTACATAATCTAGTACGCGTATTCTTGAAGCTCGCACATTAATACATCGTTAATGAACCTCCAAGCACGTTGGTTCAACACGGCGTATTCCCTCGCGTGCATGAACATTCTTTCCCTGTTTTGACTTCGCCATAGGCTATGGAATTGTTCGGCCTAAAATTAAATCGGTTACACGTTAGTATGCAAACATCAAACGATGAGAGAGGAAAAAACATGCCGAACTACTCACTTTCTCGCTATTAGAAGCTTGGGGATGATGCTCGTAAATCATTCTTCTAATTTTACGGAACTCTCGCATTTCGCTTTTGATATGGTAGAATCTAAAAGATAGGTCTCTCCATTTGTGATGGTTAGGGTTCCCGGTGGTCATAGAAGAATACTTTGACTCTCTTCCAAAACAACATATAAATTTCCGACGAACGTTCGCAGAAGACGGGAATGAACGACTTGACGAGCTCCAAATCTTCATCTGGTTCCCAATCCACTTCCCTGGCTCTATTTGAGTAGTGGATGAAGTGGAAGTGAGTAAAAGATGTAAGTTTGGGCAAGTTAGGTCAGGGATAGAGGTCCTTCTCATATATAAGTAGACCCAATGGCTATTTTTTCGAAAACTCCAAATTTAGGTGAAATATTTTGTATGAATCGTTCGATATGTAAGACCACATAGAACGATTCTTAGGTTATCAAAAATTTCAAAAACTAGGCTTGATAGAATCGTTCTATACACAGGTTCACATCGAGCGATTCTAAGCTAAAAACAACATGAAAAATTGGCATTTTCTCTTCTTGGAATCATTCGATATGGTTGTCCACATCGAACGATTCTATGTTAAAAAACCAACAGAAAGTTTGGTTTTTTCTCCGCCTAGAATTGTTATATGTGGATGCCCACATCGAACGATTCTAGTTTAAAAAAACCAACAAAAATATTGGTTTTTTCTCTGCCTAGAATCGTTAGCTATGGATGCCCACATCGAATGATTCTATGCCAAAAACCAACAGAGAGTTTGGTCTTTTTCTCTGCCTAGAATCGTTTGATATGAACGTTGACATCAACCGATTCTGAATACCTGGAAAAAAGTTCTGGTTTTCTGTTCAGAGTCGTTGGATAGGTTTATCCACGTTTAACGATTCTGGCAGAAAAAACATCCAGAGTTCCAATGATAAATTGGCCCAAATTATAGTTCTTTTGTTGCGTCTTAGCATACACAACAATTTTACAAACAACTAAATCCATTCCTTCATAAACTAATAAACCTAATTATCAATATGTTTAAATCCGAACGACAAACATAAATTAAAGACATAATTATCCAAAGTGAAAGACATAAGTTTGAAAAACAAGAAAACATTCATTCAACCACATCACCGCATTCCCCATGACCACCTCGACCTCGTTTGGAAGGTCTTTGTCAACAGCTTGATTCGCCCCGAGCATCCTTTCTCACTCTTGGTTCCTTTATTGGCACCGACTCCGCCGCTTCCCCAAATCTAGCACCATCTTGTTCATCCTCCAGAGCCTGGTATTCTTCAATCTTTGCCTGGTTTGCCACAACATGTTCTCCTCTCCCAATACACATTTTTGCTTTGTTGATCAGGTACGTGATTCGTTTTCTCTGTTTTCATTTCAAACAACAAACAAGTTACGGTTCATGTTAAACCCTCGTAACATATCGTAAGAGACAACAACATGTACCATAACATCGAGAGCTCTATCCCGATCCTTGATCAAGGTCCTCTCATCTATTCGTATCATACGAGTGTGAGAAACGTTACAGTACCACGACATGTATTCCGGAGATGCTTCGGCATCTGAGTTGGTATCCCTACCCAATCCAAAAATTCCATACGCGATACGCCCTTTTCTCCCAATAACTGGATGATGGTAACGGATCGTGAACAACCACAATGTCGTTCTCAAGGGACTTACATTTATGCATACCAAATTTGTATTTTGTATTAAAAGGAATTTTTTGCACGTCACCACATTGCCTCGCCACTCTTGTCGGGTTGTACATTACATAGCCTCTAGGGTGAAACAGAGGTCCATAGTAACATTGTTCCGGGAACCTAACCAACGTTCTATCAGCAAATGCTTTCTTGTAAGGGTTAAAGACAACATCCTTTGTCGTCAAGTTGTCCAGCTGCCGCCTCATCTCAAGGAGGTCCTTCTCCTGACTTTAGCCCTTGCCGTTGTAAGAGTATTTGCTTTCAAAATAATCACCTTCCCAATGCCCTTGCACACGGCCCTCTTAGCAAACTCTGAGAAGTGCAAGTATATCCACACCTAAAGAAGATCCACATCCCCTCTGACTTGGGTTCTGTCTACCCTAGTACACTTTATCATCTCATTCAACAAGTATGCAAGGCAAGCAGTGCCCCAAGAGTACTCGCGGACTCGGTCCAATGGTTCCACTAACTGGATGTAGTTGGTGTTCACCCGAGAACTGGAAACGTCGGGGAAGATAAAAGATCCCAAGGTGTAGAGTATATATACGGTGGAGGTAGCAGTGATACAATACGGGGTCAGATCACCTCTTTTATGAAGACCCTTTGTTCCCAAGAACTCTTCCCTAGGGTGGCTCTGTTTTTTTCTTTCACCACCGTCACCTCCCTCGTGGTCTTGTCTGCATCCCAACCAAACACCTTAGAGGTAAACTTGTAAATATCCTCCCAACTAACCTCATTCGCTTAGTTGGACCCCCTAACGGCTTTACCTCGAACGCTGAAACCCGTGATCAACTGCACATCGTTTTGGGTTATTGTCATTTCCCTAAATAGAAGATGAAAAATATTCGTTTCCGCGTAATATCTCTCGAGGAAGGAAAAAACAAGGGGCTTGTCATACCAAACCACGGAGTTGTTGTCTCAAAGCATCAACCTCGTTCCTTCGACGATCTTTTTCACTTCGGGTGCTTCTCCATCCAACGGCCATAACACCATTTTGCTGATTGACAATTGGTGTTTTAGAAGACGCACGTCATCGGTGTGAACCTAAATAACATATCACGAAAAATTAGAAAGTGCGTGATAGCTTAAATAATAAAGTAGACGATATACAACATAAAGAGGAGATACTTACCGTGGTTGCACAGATCGTAGCATCCCAACTGTGTTGGTACCCCCATAGAAACTCTCCTCCGTCGCTCGGTGACCCAGGAATGGCCTCATCGGGGCGACTCTTTAACATCATCTCATACTTTGGCTTGTATGCTCCTTTCTTATTCCTTCCTGACAGTGGAGCGCTTTTATGTCCTTGTTGTTCTTGTGGTGGTTTTTGTGGTTGTTGTGGTGGTGTTGGGGGTTCTCCTCCGTCGCTGCTCTCACTATCTTCCTTATCACTTTCCTCTTCACCTTGAGCTCTATCAGATTTTCTATCAAAAGATAAAGAATCTTCTTCTCTTCGGTGCTCAAATTCAGGTGGTTCATTGATGGAGACCGCTTTAGCTTTGCCCGCCGAACCCCTACGGTGGTTAGCCGCCAAGTTCTTACCGTCCTTTCGACGAGGTCTCAAGCTTTGAGGAGTAGTAAAATCATGTTTTTTCTTCGCTCTCTTTTCCGGTGCCTTTTCCTTGCCCTCATCCCTAAAGAGTACGACAACATACGATAATCAACAATCGAATTCAAGTGAATTTAGGAATTCCAAGAGTAGAATCGGCCACCACTATACATCCACATCCAACGATTCCTAGCATTATAGACTAAAGAATCGTTCGATGTTGGTGTTCATATCCAACGTTCTAGGCTAAAAAATCAATAGAAAGATGGGGGGGGTTTCGATCCAGAATCGTTAGATATGGATGTCCACATCCAACGATTTTGATACATTTCAGAATTGTTCTATGTTGGTATTCATATCCAACGATTCTAGGCTAAAAAATC
The DNA here is from genome assembly GCA_023531435.1 of Papaver californicum. Lineage (NCBI taxonomy): Eukaryota > Viridiplantae > Streptophyta > Magnoliopsida > Ranunculales > Papaveraceae > Papaver > Papaver californicum. The sequence continues at coordinate 11,571,080 of JAJJMC010029624.1, read as the reverse complement.
AACAGACACATTGGGTTTTTCTCGACCCTGAATGGTTCGATAGTAATGTCCATAACGAACAATTCATATAACTGTTCAGTTACAACTCGACCCAGAATCGTTAGATGTTCATGTGCACATGGAACGATTCTGGGTCGATGTTATCTGGCTTTTCAGTTACTTCGGAATCGTTTGACGGGGGCATGAACATCAAACGATTCAAATTGGAATCGTTAGATGTGGGCATGAACATCCAACAATTCTGGGTTTCACAGAAAACCCAGAAATCAAAATATTCAATTTTTGAGTTTTGGCATACGATTGAAACTTAATTTAGAGTGATGGGATGATAAAAAAGTACCTGATTCGAGTCATTTGCTGTATCGAGCTAAGAGTTTCTTCGTCTTCCTCCTCCGTAACCGTATTTTTCTTCGTTTTATGTTTAATTGCTCCTGCAATTTCTAGATTGCTTCCTCTGGGTAGAGTTTTTCCTTTACTGTGATGCCTCATTTGTCTTACCATTTTCGTTTATAGAAAAAATCAAACGATTAATCGTTTTTTGAATCATCGATTTTTTGATGATATTTTGGTTTGAAATGAAAAAGAAAATGGGGAAGAGAGGAAAAATCGGTTGATGAAGTTAAATGAAAAATAGGTTAGAGTAATTGGTTTTAGTTGGTTTTACTTTTGCTTTGTAATTTTAAGTTTTTGTAGAGGATAATTTAGTATTTTCGTACAAAAAATAGACATCTCTTATCTACTAATATGGATGGATATAAAATTTGGTAGGACCAAAATAATTCGTGTAGGCTCCAATTTAGTCAGGTTAAATTGGCCGTATCTATTTATGTGCAACCCCACCTCTTTTTTGGAACGGGGCATACACTGTTTTGTCTGTAATATCTTTGGCAATTGTCATCCTCAAACACTGGTGCAAACAACATAGGATGTCAATTCTACGTTAGAATTTCAGAACAGTTCCTCTTTTGTACAGAACTCTGTGTCAATAAAAGGGTTAACCACACCCACAAACATACAATGGCAAAAAAAAAAAAAATAAGGCACCACGAGTAAGTTTGATCTTAGCTTGGACTCTTCCATGCGAATTCAGCCATCAATGCAATATGATCTGATGACCACAACGGTGAAGGAAATCTGAGCTTGGACTCTTCCATGAGAATTCAGCCATCAATGCAATATGATCTGATGACCACAACGGTGAAGGAAAAGCTGTATGCTTGATTGCAGACTCCTTGTCAAGCAGTTCTAATAGACTTTTCACTGTCAACATACCCTCTGCAAAGTCATAAAAAGAAATTTGAACTCAAAATAGCTATCACACATAAGATAAAAATTATCTAACAAAAGTGAACTCAATTATATTAGCTAATCACCAAGAGAAATTAACTGCAATATCCTTCAGTAGATTTGAATATGTCCATCAGAAATGGCAAATACCTGTATAGAAAATGTAATCTATTGCATTACGGAAATAGGGTGTAGCAGTGGTGAATCGAGGCTCCTTTGTATCAGAATCAATCATATCGCCATTTTTTGTTCTTGAAAAGGATGAATATGCACTAGCCTATAAAAGAACATCCAAGTGTCATCAGTCATGGATGTGGAAATCCATGATGTTTTCATCCTCAAAATGTTGCATTTCCATTGGATCATCATATTGCTGGTGTTGACACTTTATTTTAAAATTTTGGATAATCTCCAAGAGAAAAACATGGAAGACAGAAAAGAGGAAAAAAAAACATTATTCCTACCAGAGGTAGCAATTTATGTGAAAGCTTGAGATGTTCAATTATTCCATCAGGAGTATTCACCAATTCTTCATGTTTACGGTCCACCTCGCCATTAATTACAAGAGCATAAGCAGCACTAAAACACAAAAGAAAATGTCACTATCAAGTCACTGGCAAAGTAACTCAATAACTGAAGCCTCCTTCAACTTTAAAAAAAAAACACCAATATTTATGAAATTGAATCAACTCTTTGTTTAGGAGATAGAGCATTTAAATTATAATAATATGTTTCGAAAAAAATAAATACCTAGGATTTTCTGTACCATGAATTACAGCTAATACCAGTAAGTTTTGAAGGAAAATAACTTCATCGGCAAAGAAAAAAGAACAACCTTCTTGGGAGAGAGTTAAGATCCCCACAAATGAGAACCGGAATGTACGAATGAGCTACATTTCGTTCCAGATCTTCAATAAGGGTTCCAACCTGCTGCGGTAACACGTTCTTGAAAGAATTAATCAAACTTTCTTATAAGAAGCTACAAAGGGGATGTAATATGAAAACCATAAAATACCTGCCATAGTTTTACATCTGTATTCTTTTGATCCGCAGATATATGAACATTTGCCTGATATTACCAATTTAAACATATCAGACGCCTAAGACTAATAGATGAATGATTATGCTTCGCAGTCTTGATGGATGCCATACCACGCATATTCGATTATTTGATGTGCCAGAAACTGGTTCAGCAATTGCCTCCAATATTACTGTAAGAGCAATATTGTCCTGCAAAAATCCACAACCAAATGTCAATATGAAGACAAACAAAAGAGATTAACTGTTGACAATTCTAGAACCTGAATTGGAATGATCAAAGGAAATAGAACCTCTACAGCCAACAATACAAAAGGACAACAAACTAATAGAAACAATCACCTTCATCATACCGTGGCGCTTTTCTGCATCAAGTGACCAGGCAATTTTTTGTGCAGTATTTTTAAACTCGAGCTATAACGCAAAACACTAAATGTTTTATATCTGGGGAATCATTCAAATCAATAATGCATACAAAAAGTCAAGGTTCCTACCTCATATGTCTGAATTAGTCTGAATTTACTGAGGCGAAAAAATGTTGCACACCCTTCAAATACGTACTCTCTCTTGGAAGTAAACAGCTGTAAAGATTTCATAAGAAGAAGACAAATTGAAAACCGAGAAACAGAGGTGAACATTCCATTTATTTATTTTCACAAAAGTGATGTTCAAATGATTGACCCGAAACCGCATGCATCAGTTTGAGGTGTATACTTATCTGATTGTCTCAGAATTAACCCATTTGAGTAAAAAATAATTTAAGGAACTCCCACACATTTTGTGACCAAAAGATGGTTGACGTACTTCATTTTCGCTTATAATTGCAGTAGGTAACCAAGCTATCTAATCATTTCCTAAATAGTTTTAGAAGCAATTTTTAAATTTGTTTTACAGATAGTCATGTTCTGAAATCCAGATAAAGATGTAGGACTAGAAAAACTTTTTCCAAACACCCTATATAGAACAGTATCAAGACTCAAAAATGAAAAGTACCAAAAATTACAACTTCAACAATACATGTGAAAATGAGATATATACCCCAACTGTCTTTCGCTTATGTATACCAGAATATCCAATTTCTTTAAGCTTTGGCATAAAGAACTCCTCAAAGTGATCATATTGTACCTAGTTAACACAAACAACATATTATACAGATGTCAACTAGGTAAAGAAACAACAGATAACCACTAACAGTGACTTCCCCTTAACAAAATGATAACAGATACATTAAAAACGCACCTCCTGGAGACAAATGACATCTGTGTCGTATCTAATAATCTCATGGAGTAAATTTTGGCTTCGGTATTCCCAATTAAGAGCCGAAGCAGGACAGTAGTTGTATCTACCAGGAGAAGCATACATATCAGCAAGGATATTGTATGAGAGCACGCTAAAGGACCTAGTAAAACAAATTTTTGATTCCAATTTAAAGTTGCTAAAACCATCCAGTGGTGTGACTGGAATCATATAGCGACGAGGAGGCGCAATGATAACATGATTTGTCTTTACTTCAGTTTGCATCCGAGGTTTTCCTTCACTAAAGAATGTTGCAACAGCTTCTAATTTTAATCTACATTCAAAATCCTTTATTGTGGGTAAGTAGGTCTTCGAAGAACCCACTTTGACCCATGATCCATGTACTATTTCTGCATTCTTGTTAACCAATGAATCTGTATAAAAAGCTGAACAATAGGAACAAGTACAGTCACGCCCATGATCAACAACATATGTAGTCGTCTGTGACGGGGCAGCTATATGACGTTTGCGGTGGTTCAGCCATTGATCATGGTAACACTTCAGAGAGCAGTGAAAACTCTCTTTAACATGTTTCTCTGACACTGCACATTCTCTGCACTGGAAAGTAGCTATTTGAGTAGGGTGCATACAACAAATGGGCCTCTCTTGGTTCTGTAGTCTATACCTGCTTAGTTAACATATAAAGAAATGAATTACAAAAGATTGGAATTTGACTTATGACCAAATCGATTTAGGATGATGACTTACACACATTGATCGAACGCATTTACCAAAAATCAGTGCATTCTAAAACTTGTAACCCCCATCATCTAATTATTGAAATCTAATTCTAGGTCTTGTGTATCTCTGTGTTTTCCACTAAAAAAACCCTAAATAGTAAGTACACGATCTACATTTGTTTCTCACAAAGAACTCGACAAACTAAACTCAAGATTTCAAAGATGATAATCCAAGAATACTTAAACTTGTAAATTTTGACTGAAAATATTCAAGAAATCAACGACATTATCACATTCAAGAATATCCAGACTCTAATAATGAATAGAAATTATAAAGATGTAAGTAATCAATTGGAATTAAACTAACCAGTTGAATTTCAATACGTCGTCAGGAATGACTTTGCCTTCTTTAGAATGGAGGGAAACAATTGGAATGATTTCGCAACCAACAACTGGGGTTTCAAGATTCAGTTCTACTTGCATCTCGATTTCAAACTTCTGTAGTAATCATTTCAAAATCAATATTTTTGTTCAGTAGAAAGCAAGAAAGAAGGAAAAGCAGAAAAGTTCAGTGAAGGTTTTGGGTTTGATCTTTCTTTTTAGTCATTTTGCCTTTTTACCGTGGCTGCTATAAATTTGCTTTGGGGTATATACCAATTTGATCTTTCTTATATGGATTTGGTATACCCCCAAACAAATTGACACCCTATTAACAATATTGTTTTTTACTTCTTTTACCCCAAAAATGTAATAAGTGGAAAATAAGGTATCTAATCCCCGAGGGAGGAGAACCCATAGACATAGGTGAAGCATTGAGTTGTGCCAAAGCAAAGCAGATAACATATTGGGTCAATTCAGTATAGATAATAGAAGTATCATCTGTGACTTAGGCGAAAATATTAAGTCAGATCAGTAAAAAAGTTAAACATTTTTAACTTTGATTAACTAAATTTGATCTTGTTTTTATGCTACTTATTTAATTGGTTATGGCAGTCTTTAATCTCTGCTAATCGATTTATTGGTTAAATCTTTGTCAATGGTGTTTTGATGATCGAAAAGTCTTTTTCAAATTATCATAACAACTTGGCCTCAAATCTACCAATGAACATGAGATTCATTATCATCATATCACTCAAATAATTTTCAAGATTTCTATTCTCATTTAATTTTCAATCTTGTTTCTGTGTTGTGTTTTTCAGGTTTGTGTTTGTCGTTTTCAGCTTTCTCTCTTCTCTTATTTATATCTAACTAACTCTTTCTTATCTTGTGTGTGTTTCAGTTTATGGACTCCTGGATGGAGTTTGTTTCCTTCTTTGTTATGGCCTTATCGTTTGGTGTTGTTTATGTGTTTGTTGTGTTTTATGCGTTTGTTGTTGTTGTTCGGATTATGGGAGCCATTAAAACCATCGTTGCTAGCCTGAAACTATGGTAGTTGATTCTGCGAAAGAGGTCTTAGATTTATCTGCTAAGCTTGGAAGTACTACAACTGAAGTGAGGGATTCGTCTGAAGGTATTATTCACCATTTTGATTTTGTTATTAATGAAATTGCATCTAAATGGGAATGATGTCTTATTGGAAAGATTGATATGGAAGGAAATTGTCTCATAAGATAATTGAAAAACAAATAAAGTTTACTTGGCCATTCATTCGGCTTGAAAATATCTATGTCATTGAAATTTATCCTAATATATTGGTTTTTAATTTGAAAATAGGATTTTGTTGAACAGAGTTTTTTAAGAAAGACCATGGAGTATTAATGGTAATCTGATTGTGTTGCATGATTACTATCCCTCGGTAATTTATAAGGCACTAGATTGGTAATCTTATTGCTTCGGGATTCAGTTAAAGTTTATGCTTCCAAAATTTATGAATGAAAAGATTGTTAGAGAAATGAGGAAGATTTTAGGTGAAGTTCAAGCAGTTCATCCTCCTAATAGGTGTCCTTCTAATGGTGAAATCCTCAAGGTGTGTATGAATATCAAGATGATAATTCCTCTTATGAGAAAAGCAATGGAAGTTAATGCTGGTGGGCTTACAAGATGGATAAGATTCTTTTGTGGAAAGCAGCCTCATAATATTTGAAAGATTTTGACATGCTTTTGACACATTTATAAGTGTTGTGAAGCGTTTTAAAATCCTTTTTCGAATTTTTTTCATTCGTTTTGCATTGGTTGTCTCTTTAAGCAAAGGATCAATGCAATTAGGTATGATTTTTAGCTAGTAGAAGCCTTAAAGTCATATTTTATTTTATTTAAGCACAACGGTGGTACTTTCGATTAAATAATATATATATATATATATTATTTTAATAAATTAATATTATTCAATTTGAACATAAATATTAACGTAAGTAATTTTGAGGATTCAACTGTGGAATATAACACCTGAAAACAATACTCAAATTGTTCTATACTAGTGTGCAATACATCTAGGAGCCTAAGAGATTTTAGGTAAAAATCATAGAACATCTGCGAAACTTGTCGTGTGCACCAATGTTGTTCTAATGAATTTGTGTAATAATGAATATTGATTAAATCCATCAATTCAACCATATATGTTGGATTCAAATTGCTCTATACTAGTGTGCAATACGTCTAGGAGCTTAAGAGATTTTATATAAAAATCATAGAACACCTGAGAAACTTATCGTGTGTGCCAGTGTTGTTCTGATTTTTTGTGTGGTGATGAATATTGATTCAATTCATCAATTTGATCGTATATGTTGGCCAGACATATAGAGATAGGACAGGGATATGCGCCTGAGAGCGAGTAGGGATAAACTTTTTTTACGAAATTTCAAAAGTCTGGTATTTCTCATACCAGAGTATTAAGAGGTGATTTACTATTTTAGCCTTATCAAAAACCCACCATCTACAATACTTTAGGAAAATTGGCTTGTGTGATGACCTATGTGATATGATTGAACAATACATTAATACAGTTTCAACATCTATTTTTCTCAATGGCTCTTCTGGTGATATTTTCAAACCCCAAAGGGGTCTGATACAAGGGGATCCTATATCTCTTTATTTTGTGTATGGATATTTTCTATAGAAGTTTGATTCAAGCTGAGAATGCTAACAAAATTCATGGCGTGAAAGCAACAAATTTTTGTTCTCCTGCTTCTCATTTATTTTTTGCAGATGACTGCCTTATCTTCCCTAAGGCCAATAAATATGAAGCTAGGAACTTATCAATTATACTGAACAACTCAGTAAGTTTTCATGTCAGTCTGTCAATTTTCAGAAATATGGTATGACATTTAGCACTTGTGTGAATAATCATTCTAAGAATGAAATCTTTGATATATTAAAAATCAATAAGCTAGTCTTGAATGACAAATATTTGGGAGTGCCTATCCTTCTCCAAATGAGCAAAATTATGTCATTTAGCTCTCGCATTGATAAGTATAGTGATAGAATGGCTGGTCAGAAATCTAAATTTTTGAACCAACCATATAGAACTGTCCTTGATCAGTCTGTGTTAGGCAGTCTTGTTATACACCATATGGTTGTATTCCATATTCCCAAACAATTGACATATAAAATGGACTCAATCCAAATAAGATTCTGGTTGGATAAAAAACTAGATAAATGTTTTTTTTTATTGGAGGGAAGTTACTGTTTGTGCAAAAGTATATCTTACCCAAACACCCATGTAGATGTTAATTGTGTTGATGTTGATGATCTTTGTAGCCTTATTCTCCACACAAATAGAGTTGAGGGGGTGCCTGTAAAAAACCCTCTGATGCCTAAGTTAGCTAGAGTTTTTCAGAGGAGGTGTAGAAAAGATTGTGTACCTTTTAGGGTTTAGGTTCCATGTATTTATATGCTTCTGTCTTGGGGATCAATCCTAATTTCCAAGATAAGTCATGACTCGAGATGACTTATCCTTCAAGTCATCTGGAATGTTCAAAAACTTTCCCTTGTATGCCTTGGCTAACAAGTATTCCAGAAAATTCTAGAACTTTATTTTAGGGTTGTGGTATAAGGGCAAGGGAGAGGATGCAAACGACCAAGCCCAAGCAGAGGGGTATAAATAACTAAAAGAACACCACAGTTGGGTGGAAAAATCCGGCCCAAATGAGCTCGGCTCGACTTGCCGGCCGTCCAGACTTGATTGCCAGATGCATGGCCGGACGTATTGGCCGTCGACCGTGGCCGGATGCTTGGCCGCCAGTTATGTCCTAATGTATTTGCCACCGGTCACTGATCTTGCTGCGACATGACGATATTTTGGCCAGCAACGGCCGGGCGACTTCTCTGTCCTGCCACGATTATTCAGTTGGACACCAGATGACGTGGCATAGATGGTGACGTGACATATTATAATGCTACACTTAGCCAATAATGCCAGAATATTAGGGTACACATAGTTACTCAGGCTAAAACTCAAAAGTTCTGAAATTTTGAATAAGGTTCTTTTAGCCAAACTTGCTTGGATAATGATTCATTCTCCAGATGCTCTTTGGGTCCAAAATCTTAAAGGTAAGTATTTCTATAATTTAAATCCTTTAATTTATTATGTCTCTAATGAAAGTTTTTGGGTTTGGAAAAGCTTATGTACAGGTCTGGAGATTGTTAAACAATATACTTGTTGGGAAGTATGTAATGGTATCTCTAATCATATTTGGAAAATTAAACGGGTAACATCTATCCCGTCAACTCATAATTCTCAGTATGCTTATGTTAATATCAATACTGTGAATCATCTTATGACCCGGATACTAACTAATGGAATGAACAAATGTTGAATGTTATGTTTGATAGGCAAACTCTGGAAATAATTTTAGAGATCAGAATCCCTTTCTCAGGAGATGGCCATCTAATATAGCAACCTAGTTCTAATGGAAATTTCTCTGTTAAAAGTCATTATATGGGTATTCAGAGTGATACTAATCCCATTTATCCTAATGTGAATCAGAATCCTATAAATTGAAACAATTCTGGAGAACTAAGCTTCCTCTAAAAAAAATTACTTTTTTTGGAAATGTTTACATGAATGTCTCTCAACTAGTGACCAATTGGCTAGGTTTTGTCATAATGTGAATCAGCTCGGTCCTTTCTGTCCAGCAATATTAGCATCAGAAAGTATTAAAATCGCAAGATGTAATCGATTCATTTTTCTGATTTTGAGTTGAATATGTTATATCTAAATTCATGTTTTTATAAATAAAAAAATTGTAGTTTCAATTTTTGATGTTGGAACAATGTTTGTGTTGGTGATATGTTCAGTTTATGTTGAAACCAAGTTCGTTTTAACTAATATTGTCGAGTTTTTTATGTCATTGAATCCAATGGTTTGTGTTAGTGATGCAGTGAATATTACATTGAAACCCGATTTGATTTCAACTGATTTTGACAAAACCAAACAACGTTTGAAACCAATATTTTGTTGGTGAAAGGTTAAGTATATGTTTAAACCGAGTTTGGTATCAATCGATTTGGTCGAGTTTTTATCATTAAAACCAATGTATTATTGGTGGAACGTTAAGTATATGTTGAAACCAAGTTTGGTTTAAATCGATTTTGTCGAGTTTTTGTCATTCAATCTAATGTTGTAGGTGATATGTTAAGTTTTATATTGATACCAGATTTGTTGTCAACTGATTCTGTGGAGTTTTTGTCCATGAAACTAATGTTGTTGATGATATGTTAAGTTTATGTCGTCCAAACCAATGTTATTGGTATTAGTGGTAAGCTTATATTGATTACAGTTTTGGTTACAAGTGATTATGTTGAAACAGAGTTGTAACTCTTTTTGGTTTCAACAGTCCGAAAGGAAAACAAAGTCTGACTTGGAATCGTCTCGGTCTGACTTGGACCTGATTGAATCTGAATAAGACTGATGCTTTTATAAGATCGGGTGTATTTTAAAAAATATTGGATTAATTTAAAAATAAAAATTCTTAAAATAGATTTATTTTTTTTGAGTTTTTATTCATCTTTTTTATTGTTGTGGTTTTTATAAAGGAAGGTATGGTTCCGGGGATATATGGACCGCGATTATAAATTCAATACCTCAGACAAATGTGCTGTAAATGGAAACAATAATATCCATATAATAGCTCATGCGTAAGTGGTCAGTAACATTGTTAACATCACAACGATTCCCTCGCCGACAGCGTCACACCGTTGTGCTGGGCCTAATAGTGTAAGTATAGGCGTAGCTAGTATTAAAAATGATGTGGTCCTCCTAGAATCCTGAGCCCATTCCACCCTGTAATAGTGTCTCTTGATCTTACTAAGGGGTAATAATCTTGATACTTAAGAAAAAAAATAGTATTTCCTCTAGCATTTGTTTAGAATATAGGGTTTAGTTACAATTTGTTTATTGAATTCCTTTCTTGATTGTGTATCTTTACATATCTTTATCAACATTTGTATAATTCTGTTTTTTCATCACTCACATGCATGTTGTTTTTGGATCATAAAGTATTCATTTTATCTGTTCTTATTATTCTTTTCTTTCTCAGAGAGAAATGGAGATGTGGCTTCATAAGAAGAAGCTTATAAGTTTTACCTCTTTTATTTGTTTGCTTGATTTTGGAGACAACACAAAAAAGAAGAACCGCAACAATAAACAGGTGAGATCTTTAATTTAATTTGCTTTTATTCATTTTGAGTTAATTGCATTTGCATTTTGAAATGGGTTAGAACTAATTCACCGCATGTTTATTTTAAAAAGCAATTTCATCTGGAAGTTGTTATTCTGGATGACCGTGAATCGGAATTGATTTTACACATCACTCCGGATCCATTTCAATCTCTCAAGACATGTCAAGAATTGATATCACAAAGTATGCGCATAGTCCGGTGCATAAGGCTGTGGTCACAAGAGATTATACTGGGTTGAAACGAATACTTAATAGTCTACCTCGTTTCCTCAATCCAGCTGAGATTCGTACAGAGGCAGATTCCATTGCGGAGGAAGCCAAGGCAGATGCAATATCTGGGGTGATTGACCGTCGGGATGTCCCTGGTCGGGAAACACCTCTCCACTTGGCTGTCAAATTGCGGGATACAACTTCGACTGAGATGTTAATGGCTGCAGGGGCAGACTGGAGCTTGCAGAATGAAAGTGGTTGGAGTTCTCTCCAGGAAGCGATTTGTAGTAGAGAAGAATCTATTGCTATGATAATTGTTCGCCATTACCAACCATTAGCATGGGCTAAATGGTGCCGTCGCTTGCCTCGATTAGTAGGAGCTATGAAGAGAATGAGGGATTTCTACATGGAGATTACTTTTCATTTCGATAGCTCTGTCATTCCATTTATATCGCGAATTGCACCCTCAGACACGTACAAGATTTGGAAAAGGGGGTCAAATTTAAGGGCGGATATGACCTTAGCTGGTTTTGATGGTTTCAGGATCCAAAGATCAGATCAAAGTGTACTCTTTCTTGGGGATGGCTCCAATGATGGAAAAATCCCACGTGGATCTCTCTTCATGATCTCACATAAGAACAAGGAGGTGACGAATGCATTGGATGGGGCTGGTGCTCAAGCCACGGAAACAGAAATTCAAGAAGAAATAGCCGCGATGACTAAAACTAATATCTTTAGGCCTGGGATTGATGTGACTGAGGCAATGCTCTTCCCACAATTAACATGGAGAAGGCAGGAGAAAACGGAGATGGTTGGACCCTGGAAAGCCAAGGTTTACGATATGCACAATGTGGTCGTGAGCGTCAAATCTAGGTGTGTCCCTGGAGTTATGACAGACGAAGAGTTGTCATTCTCGTCTTCTACCAAGAACGATTTATCAGAAAGTGAAGACTACAGTGATATGTTAACACCAGATGAGAAAAGGCAATTGGAATATGCCCTGGGTACAGATTCTTCGAAATTGACTGCTGACAACGGTCCAGATAGGGTCATTGCACACCGTCACAGTTGCTTTGAGTCGAGAGAGATTCCTATAGAAGGCATGACTGGTTGCATTAGTGGTGAGGATAAAAAAGGCCGGTTTGCTCCAAGAAGAAATTCTTTATATGCGGAAGAGGAGGCAAGACACTCTTTAGAGGTTACAACGAGGTCGGATGAACTTCGAAGAGCAAGGAGTACAAGGATGTCTTCTACCATGATAAATGAAAGCGTGCATAAACGAAAAGAAGCCAAGCGTGATAGCGAGTACAAGAAAGGGGTGAGACCCACTATTTGGCTTTCTCCTAACTTCCCACTCCGTACTGAAGAACTCTTACCGTTGCTTGACATTCTGTCTAACAAAGTGAAGGCCATCCGTCGTCTAAGAGAGTTGCTAACCACAAAGCTTATACCCGGAACCTTTCCTGTTAAGGTAAAGTCTCCATTATACTATTTCAATATAGAAAAACATGTTATGATGTTTCTATTGGTTTAGTTTGTAATCAAGTTTAAATGAGCCTAACCCAACTGTTGAAATCATTTGGCTAACAGTTATTATTGGTATAATGTTCTCGAAGTAGTAATATTTGGTCTCATGCAGGTTGCTATTCCAGTGGTTCCTACTATTAGAGTGCTGGTTACTTTTACCAAATTCGAAGAGCTAGAACCATCAGAGGATGATGAGTTTTCGACACCTCCATCAAGTCCTCGAGTTACAGGAGGCCGCGAAAAACCTGGAGTGGTGCATCCCTCTATTGGTTCTTCATGGGTTCAGTGGATAAAATCTCCTTACAACCGTCAAATCCCATCAGCTGCTGGCCCCAGAATCCGTGTAAAGGAGATCCACGGGAACCTGTTTGCAATACCATCAGAGTATACTTGGATAACATCAGAAGAAAAGAAGAAGAGCAAAGGGAAGAGCAAATCCAACAGCAACAGGAGAAGTCAGATGAATGAAGATCTTTAAGAAGAACTATTTGGTTTGACATTGATGCATAACAATGTAAAGGGACGATGTTAACCTGGTATAATATTCACATTGTTATAAGCTAATTGTAACTTTTATTTCATAAATTATTATTCTAGGAAGATATCTAAAAATGTAACTCTTTATGAAAAGAGAAATATAGGTAAACTTCAATCACATGAACATTCTTTGTCATAAATCTGTCCGACACAATGACACAAAATGCGCACCTGTTTCTTTGGGTTTACCAGACACTCTCATTCTAAAATTGAAGCAACCGGGCTGATGTCACTGTTGTAGTATAGTGGTAAAGTCTTGTGCGACGTCACTCTCGCCCAATGACTAATAATTTAGCAGCTTTCAGGATTAATTATATGGAGCAGTCATTAAATTCATAGCCGAGTGTTTATGAACAAAGGTGGAAAATTTGGACCACAGGTGGTGTTCTGTAACTTCTGTTTGACCCTTCCAAATTTTGATAGAGATGTGGTATGCTTATTTCGGGGATAACCCAGTTCTGCGGGATCGATTTTGCTGGCTCAAACAAATTGAGAATCCTTATTTTACAACGCAAGGGCCAACCACTAGTAGAAATTAAATTGATGTAAATGTTGGCACGATAACAGGTACATGGCTAGATAACAGCCGGAAAGGATTAAATTCATCCCAAACCATCTTAAGTTTGGTGAAATAAGTCGACACATATTGACCTTTCTTGTTTCAAGGAGGCTGTTGGTTGCCTTAACTGACTGTTGAGTATTGCCAATGTAGATTGTGTAGGATAATAGTTTCATATTGTTAATATCCCTATAATAAACTTAAAAATATGATATGAAAGAGTCACTTCACTCATGCTAATTAATTTTTAATTTGATACCCGTAGACTTTAACTCAGATTACATCGAGGCTATTGAAAATCTAGACAAGGAATTGTCCCAAATTATCATTACCCACATGAGCCTTGAATAAAGTGCTCTTTAAATCATAACTCGCAACAATGCTCATTTTGTTATGTGTTATGAACGTCCACCAAGGTCTTTATTTCATCATTTGAAGAAAGGAAATGCAGCCAAGGTCTGTATTACCATGGCGGCTGGATCAAGTGTTCTAGTTTAGACCAGATAATCCAACAAGTCAATAGCTCCAGACAATTTTCTTCTCACGCACACATTTCAGATTCCAGCGTTTAGACCACGGCCGACAAAGAGTAGGTGCACCTCATTAGTCAAACAATTCTTTCACGATAAGCCCACAAGCCTAGGTATCAAGAAGAAGACACCAGACTTGAAAAGACCAGAAAGGTATAGAACATTCATTTAAACCTTACAGACCCTAGTAAGCATCAAGCATAGTACGGCGAATTGGTTTATAATGAGAACCAGAAAGTGTTGGATATATTAAATACTCTCCCGATCAAAATATGACAGCGTAGATGACATCAATTAATTACCCAACTAAATCTTTTACACTGAAATTTTGCAAACTACACAAACAGTTTTCTGGTCTCGACAGTCATGCTGAAAGAGACGCGCGTAACAGGGACACATAGATCAAACTGATGATTTCACATGAAAGAATAAATGGGAACTATTTTAATGATAACCAAGAGGAGCTGCAGCATCCCTCAATTCCTTTCCTTGGGCATGAATGTCCTGTTTGCATAAAAAAACATAATTATTCTGAAAATCAGAATCATGACACTGACCATCAAGATAATAGCTACAAATAACAACACGAATGATAAAGAAGACAAATTATGTAGTTAGAAAAGGGAAGATCAGCAGAATATTTGTCATGTTAAACATTCGTCGAGAGTACTCTAACCAACTCCAACCAGAAAACTATAGAGTCACAGTGCAACTAAAATGGAAAACCTCGCAGTCTGCCATGTAGATCATCAAACCAGGAAACCAGCCAAAACTAATTAAATTTGAGCAGTTGCAATCAGCAACAAAAAGAGCAGTTGCTAAGCACAGTAATTACTCAATGGATGGTCTTTTGAGAGGCTTATTATGAGTTTTTCAGAATGCCTAACTCAATAACCTACACGGTGAGAAGGTCATTTTCCTAGATGTCAGGGACTCACAGATGTGTCATGTGATCTACTTGAGCAAGAATCAAATTAATGAGCCCAAAAAATTTGTGAGGAAGGAAAAACAGAAAGCAAAAAACAAAAAGGAAAAACTCACAGATGCAAAATGGTTGATATCCCGATGGTGAGCTTCATCTGCTCGGATCACAATTATAACATCTTTTAAAGTTGCATCCTTGGGTAGCCTCCAATAGTCTATAGCAATAGCAGGAGCTGGAACATTTTCAATTTTACCACTATCAATCTCCTTCAAGAACTCTGTGTAAGAATGAACTGCTTCCTCCTCCAGATAACCGGTAATTCTATGAGCAAGCTTAGGTGAAAGCAGATACATAGCAAAGAAGGCATTGAAGAAGACTCCTTGGACAGTGAGAACCAAAAATCTCTCATATCATTTGGGCTGTACAAGCTCCACCATAGGCATCAAATGCATCCTCTCATTTTCTGCTTCTTCAAGTAATGCCTTAATCCAATCACCACTATGTTGAAATTTTCGGAGAGATCTGAGATGAAGAAGCATTCCTCCTACCATTCCTGGAACAGCTGCTACTGTTTCCAACATCATCGCACGACAACCATACCTTCTCTGTATCAGGGTGTAGCAGGAATAAAAGTCAGAAATACTCCCAATTTGGTAACAAATTATGAGTCTTGGAACGATAATTCCCTTTCCAACTGCAGTCTTACAAAATAATAGCATACTACCGGTTTTTTACCAAAACAACTTATGACTTATATGTAAATTATCTAGCTTAAGAACTGGAAACACCGATACATTGGATAAATAAAAATTAACTCTCCATGATTTAGTACAACATCCACTCTAAGCATTTGTCCATTGTAGCATTTGTCAAACAAGATAAGCATGAAAAGACAATGAGCAGAAAAGGAATGTCACTAATATGTTAAGAGTAATTTTTGAGCCCTGTAGTTTCATGAAGTCTTAAAATCACACCTTTTAAAACGTGTATTTGAGTGGGACAAGCATCAATGAAACATATGGTATCGTCCGCAAGTTGTAAATGAGTTATCTTTGTTCCGTTTTCTTTAATCGAGAAGCCTTTGATTAGATTATTTTGATGGGCTCTCTTCATGAGACTATTGAACACGTCGGCCACCATGAGAAAAAAAACCCAGAAATAATGGATTCCCTTGTCGCAGTCCACGAGATCCTTTAAAGAGTCATGTTGCTGCCCCATTAATTAAGATTGAAAATCTAGTATCTCCGTAACAGTTTTTCATCCATCTAATCCACTTATAACCAAAACTCATCTTCCTACTGATTTTTTCAATTATTTGTCAATTGACATGATCATAACTTTTTCCATGTCAATCTTGCACACAATGCCTGGTTTTTTTGCTTGCAATCTTGAATCAATACATTCCGCAGCAATGAGAATTCCATCTAGAATTTGTCTATCAACAATGTAGGCACCTTGTTGACTTGAAATCACTTGTAGCAACACTTTCTTTAATCTATTTGCCAGTACCCTCGATATAAGCTTGTATAACCCGTTAACTAGACTTATTGGACGAAAATCTTTCAAAATTAACCTTGATAAGTATGTGGTTTTGTGAGTGGCAGATAAGGCAAATGCTAGCGACCTTTGTGCAAACATTGGGTTGTGAGAAAGGGCAGCTACCGCTTACGTACCTTGGGGTTCCAATTGGAGCTACAACTAGAAGTAAAACATTATGGGATACGATTGTTGATCGATTGAAGAGAAAACTTTCTCTTTGGAAACGAAAGTACTTATCAAAGGATGGTCGATTGGTGCTAATAAAACATGTTTTGAGCTCGCTTTCGATCTACTACATGTCTATATCCTTAATTCCAGCTACCGTGGCAACTACTCTTGAACGAATCATGAGGGACTTTCTTTGGGGTGATAGCGAAAATGTGAAAAAATTACATTGGGTTTCCTGGAAAAAGATGCGCAAGCCGAAACATAAGGGAGGGCTTGGACTGAAATGTCTACGAACAATAAATAATGCTCTTTTAACTAAATGGTTGTGGCGTTTTGGCGAAGAGAAAAGTGCCTTATGGAGGCAAATCATCGTCGAAAAATTCGGAGGGAATACTAAAACGTGGGTTCTAAAAGAAACAAGGAAAAATCATGGATGCGGTATGTGGAAAGGAATTCTAAAAAGACTTCCACTTCTTAAACGGGGAATGAAGATTACCACTTCTTGTGGAGACAAAAGCCTGTTTTGGGACGATAATTGGATAACTGATAAGCCGCTAAAAGAGAGGTTTCCAAAAATCTAGAAAGTGACTAAAAAAAATATGGTTGTTAAAGAAATGGTCAATACAAGTGATGCTAACCACAAGGCTTGGGACATGGGTTTCAAAAGAAAACTGAAAGAAGATGAAATTGCTGAAGTATCACATATTTTGAACTTAATCGGCAAACCAAGTACATTAGGGAATGAGGAAGACAAACGAGAATGGGAAAATGGCAGTTCAAGTAACAACAAGTTCTCTGTCGCAGCAGCATACGAGGTTCTTCATAACAATGGTGCCGAAACGAGTGATGCGACTATTTTCCCTCACAAGTATGTATGGACAAAACTATACCTACTAAAGTTTTTTTCATGGTGTGGGCAACTGCCACTAATAGTCTTCCCACAGTAGAAAATCTGGAAAAAAAAAGGAATGGAAATTGAGAATAGCAGATGTAGGCTCTGCAACAACATCAATGATGAGTCAGCAGATCATCTTTTTATTAGTTGCGAGGTTGCATCTAATTTATGGAAGTATTTTTTAGGTTTGCTTGATTCAACATGGTCTCCTTCCAATACAGCGATACAAGTTCTGGGAGATTGGAAGCTTAAATTCAGTTTAAAACCGTCGATCTTCATCAAATATTGCCTACCCTTTGCAATATGGTCTGTTCTTTGGACCGAAAGGAACAATAGAACGTTTAGGGAAGAATCCACCACTTATGAGAAATTACTTATTAACATTAAAGCAACTCTTTACACTTGAGCTCCAATGTATAAAAAGCTCAGAATCTTTTCTTTTGATGATTTTATGTATAGATGGGAAAATTTTAAAGACAACATGTAATCTCTTCGATTAAGTCTTATAAATTTTGTTGTTTTTGTACCTTTTGTGTTTTTTCAACACTCTTGGAATGAATTTTGCCGTTTCAAAAAATATGTTAAGAGTATACAAATTTATGCACCACTCCAAATTACAGGTGCATTCTAAGTTAACAGCATATCTTGTTTGACGAATTGCAGTAAGTGCATCCCAGTTAATATGTCAGTATACCACTTAACATTGTTTTTAATCTATAATGGTTGAATTAAGTTAATTAAGGAAAAGTTAGCATAACCAACCTGGAAAAAGACATCTGTTGGAATTCTAAGAAGTTTAACCGTCTTATAAGCGAACTTGTCCAAAAATGTCTTGGGTACGTGGTGCTTACCCAGATCAATAGACACATCAGCCCTATAAGTCTCCCATGGCTGACAAACAGATGAAAAGTCTAACTGTCAGATTCACACTTCATGCTAAGAGACGGACAGAATGTTGGAAGACATAAACCATCAAGCAATGAAAATCCAAGTCGGAAGCAACAATAAAATTCACAGTGCTTTAATCAGTAAATATAATTACGCCACCTAAATTCCTTTACAAACTTGTTTACTTGAAGATCTGCAAAAAGTAAAACTAAAAGTATAATTGTTTGTGTATTATAAGATAGGTAATGCTTCGTTACACATATACTGCAATAATCATTAACAGTGATTGTCCCCCAGCTCACATCCAAGGTTTTTCATAAGATTATACTACTATAAAAACTACACCACATTCGTATTATGTGGAAATGGTGGGCTGGGGGCTTTCAAATAGACCTTTATTATACTTCCCTAACTCCTGATGAATTATTTCCAGTACCTTCATTATACATTCGTATTATGTTTTGTCAAGGCCAAACAGTACCATCATCTCTAGTAACTTTAGGTCTAGAAACTCCCCAAAAACTAGAAACAACAACATTAGTTTCCTTATTCTCTCCTCCAACAGAACCATTATTCTTTTCTTTTTCTTCTTTCTTCACTAAAGCAGCTTCAACTTTCGCAGCAGAAGCCGATCCCAACTCAGTAGTCGAAACCGATTCAGTTTTAGAACTCAAACTTCGATTCAACGAAAAATAATTACTGGAACTCCTCTCTCTAGCAAAGTTCTCTGAAGAAGATCTGATAATGGATGCTGTTGATGAAATGCAACGAGTTTGTGAAATTCCTGTTTGAAGAAGTGATTTTCGAATTACGGATCGAACTAAGTTTGAATTCATCTTGATTATCTTCAAAAATGAACGAGGGTTTAAAATTTGATTGTGTTTTTGCAGGAAGGAAAAATATTCTTGATTCTTTCCTCTTCTCCTAAAATGTGTAAGAAGAAAGTGGAATGGAAAAAACAAACGAGAAACCCGCAGTTCTATATGGAAATATTATTGTACATCCTGGTTTATTATATTATGATTGATTTTATTTTTTTTGGCCGTTGATTGTGTTATTTTATGAGATGTACGGTGGTGAAATATCGAATGTGATTGGATCGGTGTATTAAGAATACATAACAAGTGAAAAAAAAACAAAGTGACCATATTTAGTATATATAAAAACTCTTCATATATTATTTTTTATAAATAAAAGTTTATTTAAAATAAAAAGATTAATTAGACTTTGGTATCTGGGTTATGACCATGTTTAGTGCTTTTTAATTATATTTGTCCTATGTTAGATTTTAGTACTTACATTTGACAAAACACTAACGCTGCATAAATGTTCAGGTGAACAGTGATTCCAGGTACTAAAGTCTAACAGATAAATGTAAGTAAAAACACTAAATTTGGTATAATCCAAGTACCAAAGTCTAATTAACCCAAGTAAAAATGAAATAAAAACCCAATTTTTATTTCTAATGTTTAAATTTAGTTTTTACCACTTTTTAAAATGTCACCCTTATTCTTTCTATCTTTTCATCGGGTTCTTCTTCTTCTTTTTCTTTTTCTCTTATTTCTTTTTCTTTTTCTTCTGCCTTCTCCTCCCCACCACCATCACCACCAGCAACAGTAGCTCCTTCGCCACCAAACCAGTGAGAAAAGATAGATCCGGAGCAACAACACCTCTGTCTCCTTCACCAACACTTTTCTCTCTTTTTATTTTACTTTTATGTTCACCAATAATAGCTCTGTCACCCATATGCGCCACTAACATCACCTCCGTCTTCTCCACCAACACCACAGTACCTCCTTCTCTTTCTATGTCCAGATAAGCCACCAACAACACCTCCTCCTCCCCCATCGCTTCCTCCTCGTTATTTTTTCTCCCCCACCACTACATGTCCAGATCCACCACGAACAACACCTCTTCCTCCTCCTTTTATCCTCTACAAACATCACCAACACCTCAATATCATCATCGTCGAAAATCATTATCAAAAAATAATGATACATCATCATTGTGGAAATTAGGTTTTTGGTGGTGAAACGCCAGAAAAAGGATGAAACCAAATTTGGTTTCTTCAAATTTTACAAAAACTAAAAAACGTTGAAACCAGTGTTTGTGTTGGTGGAATGTCTGAAAAATGATGAAACTTTTTTTGGTTTTATCATTTTTTTTCATCTGGAATAAAATAAATGATGAAACCTTTTTTGGTTTCATCAAATTTTAGAAAAACTAAACAATGCTGAAACCAATTTTTGTATTGGTGAAAACAGTAAGTTTTATAGAAACCAAATTTGGTTTCATCTGATGTGTGCCTACTTTTTATCGTGAAACCAAAGTTTAATGGTGAAACAATAAGTTTATGTTGAAACCAAATTTGATTTCAACTAAATTTTTCCTAGTTTATTCAATTTGGTGCATTTGGTTTCTTCGTTGAAGTTGTGTTGGTGAAATACAAATTTTATGTTGAAACCAAATTTGGTTTCATCATTTTTCTGCCTAATTTTTATCGTTGAAACCAATGTTTTAGTAATATGGTAAGTTTTTTATGGTGGTATTGTTGGTTTGTGGTGGTGGTGGTGTTGATGATAGTGTTGGTCGGTGGTGGTGTTTTCCTGTTAATGGTAGTGGGATAATGCTGGTGTTGGTGTTGGTGGTGGTGGTGGTTAGTGGTGGTGCTCGTTGGTGTTGGTTGATGGTT
>JAJJMC010029624.1:11478251-11549682 GCA_023531435.1 Papaver californicum | reverse complement strand
TGGTGGTGTTGCAGGCTGATGGTGGTTGTTGTTGGTTGGTGGTGGTGAGTTGGTGCTGGTAGTGTTGGTGGTGAGAGAGAATAAAGATTAAGAGTGGGGTTGATTTTTATTTTTGTTGGGTTGAATTAATGTAAAGGGTATTTTAGACAGATTTATTCAAATGTGGTTGTTGTTTCATTTTGTTTTGACTGGGCTTTTGGCAGTAAGAGGTATAGGGTAGTGGGGTTTTAACCCACGGACTGTTAAGAATATAGTTAAGTTTGTGGGTTAGCCGTCGTGGCGGGTCTATGATTAATATGCCCTTTCTTTATGAGTAAATTAAGAAGGTACCTGTACTTGTTCCCCAAGAGTCTGGACTTGGAGAGGAAATACCGAATTTTGACTGATAGAGACGGTTGAAAGTCTTATAGTCATTAATTAGAATCATTCACGGTAGACAACCTAAAAAGATACAACGTTCCAATGTTAGTGATCACTTAGAAAATATTGCAGGTTTACAGGGAAAATTGGGGGTGTGGATTGGCGACACATTCTTTCCCATGTCCTTTAGTCAATATGGATTGGAAGAAATGAGTCGGTATTTGAATAGAAAGAGTTCCATCCAACTAGAACTCATTTCAATGCTATTAGAAGTGCTACGGAGTTTCTTTATGCTTGTAGAAAACTGGAAGTGAATGGAAGGAAAGCTGTAGATATACGGGTCCCTTGGGTTTTTCCCCAAAATGGAACAAGCTGAACTGTGATGGAGCCTCAAACATAATAAAAAATGCTGGTATTGGTAGAGTTATTAGAGGGTACACTGATGATTCTTCAGACTTGTTTTGCTAAACATGTCAATAAAAACAACAACAATTTTGTTGAAGTATAAGCGATTAGAGAAGGTTTAATATTGACAAGAAGTCTGGGAATTAGAAAGCTAGAAGTAAAAAATGACTCTAGTTATGTTGTTGAGTTGTGCAATAAGGATGTTCAAGCTTCTTGGTGTATCCAGAGGATGATAAGAGATATTGAGGGTCTGATGACTCAATTTGAAGACATTATTTTTAAACATGTTATAAAGAATCTGATAGTGTAACAAATTTTTTAGCGAAGTATGGTGCTGCTAGAGAGATTGAAGGAGTTTGGATAGCCAACCCCCCAAGAGAAGTGTTTTGATTGATGGCTGAGATATTGATGGTTTGAATGTTACAAGAACTGTTTTCTTAAATAGTTAGTTTGTTCAGCATTTTACCGTGTACCCAAAAAATAAAAATAAAAAGAGTCTCAATAGCAGGTGTACAGAAATATACGAGGAATTCTTATTAAGACCTTTATTTGGAAGAATTTACACATGTAGAAAATATAGGACTCCATAACTAATAAACTATCTCCAATATAATAGGGATTTAAACTTTAGAAAATCTTAACTGTTTAATTTTATTCTAAAGAATTATTAATAAAAAAATAGTGAAAAAAAACATTGAGGGTCTAACAGAAAGTATATTTAATACACTGACATTGGAACATTGGGGGTCTAACAGAAATTGAGGGTCTAGAGAGTGAGCAGTAGTATTGTCCACTTTTAGCACAAAATTGAAGGCACTGTCAGTAAACCTAGTCACCATAACTTTTATGTCATTTTTCAGCTTCCAAATTTTCCATAGGATGCTTTTTGCTTCACAATTATTTGACAATCCCCTTCAATAGCTATATGGTTTAGCTCAAGCCCAACTGTCAGTTCAGCTGCCAGAACAAAACCATCAGCCTCAATATAAACTGGAGTGTCAGAAGTGTCAAGTCTTATAGTTGCACCGCAACAGTTTCTATTGTGATCTCTTACAATGGCTGGACAAGCATATATACCACCTATGGTACGTTGAAATTAATCTAGACATAAGGAGGAGCTAGAGCCTTCCAAACTACATTCTCATTACTCATTGTAGAATTTGGGATTACGTTAATGAATAATGCCACTTTGCAGTATTAACGAATGCCACGTTGCATCTCAGTTTTCTGGTTTCTCCAACAAAAGATTAAAATCTTAAAATAATTTATAAACAGAAGTAACACATCAAAAATCGATCAAATATTAGAAATTTTGATAATTTTGCTCAAAAATTAATTCAATAAAATGGAAAAAAAATATAGATATATTTAGAAGGTTACAAAAGTGGAGGTTCAAGTGAATGTCAAGTTAAGACGTTTCCTTAGACGTTTTCTTTAAAAAAAAAAATCCAAATTTGTATATGTATTTTAATTTGGTAGATTTTCTTATAGCAATAACTTAAAACCATTAATATTTTTAGTATTTTTTTTATTATTTGTCACTCTTATTTTAAGAATTAATTTAAGACATTCGCCTCTGTTGGAATGCTCTAACAGAATGTTAGTTTTTCTAGCACAAAAAAAAAAACAAAAGGTAATCTTGAAAAGAGTTTTTTGTTCTTACTACAAAACTGAACAGAGGAAACTCCCTTATTGTGAGGAACAATATTTTTATGATTGATAACCATGGGTCTAAAAGTGTAGGTTTTGTTCCTTGAATCATATTGATCAAGGACCCTCCTTTTATATGAGCCACAAGACTTAATGTCATCTACACTTTTGAGAATTTGATTAAAGAAGTTTTGTAAATCAGTGATTCTTTTGTTCTCTAATTGAAAAGTGTAATCCTTAAGAAGATGTCCTTTTATCTTGTAATATTGACAAGATTTTCGAATTTTCATGGAAATAGGATAAGGGATTTCCCTATAAGACAATCTTACTTAGATTATTTGTTGCACCATTTCTGGATATGACCTTTCTTTACCATAATAGTGCCAACTTTTATTTTTCTGAGTTCTTAAGGGTTCAAATTTTACTGATACAGATGGTAGACCAGCTTTTGGGAGAGGAGCATTATCTTTCTTTTTAAGAATTGCGGATGAGAAGAGAGTAAGGTTATTCATACAAACACATGGTGGTTTTAGTTTTGGCATTTTTTTTCTTCAATTTCTTCAATCTTAGTGAGAGGACTAACAAGATTATCGTTTGAACTTTCAAGTTGATTTCTCAATTGATTTTCTTATAAAAGGCTCCTTTTTAGTATTTTCTCCAGTAGGTTATTGCTCAACTCTTTCGATTGAAGTAATTTCTCAAGTAGATCAATTATATTCAAGAGCGTAGAATTGAATAGGGAATCTTTCCCAGTACCAGAAACATTGACAAAACATAAAAAAAATTGTACCCCATTTGTCATGAGAGTTTGTAAACTTGTTATTCATCTTCCTGGTAAGACTGCTCATGGAATAGACATGACGAACAAGCTTTTAAGAGAACAAGAGCTTTCCATAAAGGTTGTCCCAGTTCTAGAGGTGTTCTTGATTCTGAGCAATACATTGACTAAGTCTTTTCTTGGTAAATTAAAAACCATACTTTGATTAATTTATTTCAAGTCCAGATCGCTACAAATACAGACTTGTTAGGTCTTGAGATACAAATCTTGTAAAACCTGTACGTTCGGATACAAAATGTGTTTTCAAGATTACAAGACAAGGAATCCTTTGGATGATCAACTAAGATACAAATCCGCAAGGACAACCTAGTATTTGCTCGAAGCCTTGAATCTTCAAATCTGAATTCAATCAAGAAAAAGTCTTGTATGATTTATATTCCAAAAACCGAATTCAACAATAAAATTTCTTGTAAGATCTTTGTTATCGGGCTAAAACTATCTAAGTTGATTAACTTACTACTTGTGATATTTATATTATACAGATAAAACAATATAATGAGGAAAAGAAATAACACAAGACACCAACAATTTTGTTAACGAGGAAACCTGCAATGTAGCAGTAAAACCCTGGGACCTCGTCCAATTTGAATACCAAACTATATTAAACCGCTACAGACACTATCTTACTATCATACTTCAGATTGGAATATAGTTGAAACCAAAATTAACCCTTCGTTATTCTTATGACTCTTAGGTCTCGTAATACTTTATGCACTTGATTCCCCTAGATGGCGTCCTTTAAAGGAGTATGAGTTGTTCCACAGTTCTTCGTAAAGACTAGTCTTACCTTGCCTCTAACATGACCCCTATTTGATTTCCTTCGTATATGTTTCAATCAAGGTAATATAAATCTATCAAGCAAACCTCAACAATTAGGAAACTTACTCTCTTCTAAAGTTATAGAGATGTCAAATTGAGTTTACCTCATAAGCTATTTAAATGAAATTTAGATCGTAATCTTGCAGAACTGTAAGGTCAGAGACGAAAAACTCCTTGTAGTTTCAATAAATCTTATTCCTCAATAAATAGTTTTTGAATGGCCGTATAACAGAAAAGGTGGACCTTTATAATAGACAAGAACTACGATGATCAAGATAAGATTCCAGATAACAAAGATACATCGGGTAAAAGATAATCTTACCGGGTTTTATAAATCCCAAGAGAAGTCTTCAAAGTCAAGTAACTTAATTATATTTTTCGATGAAACCTATATTGTTGCAAGACGATTCCTGCAACAACAATATGCACAACGTGCGTAGATTGAGAATATTAATTGCAGAGAGTCCTCTATTTATAATGCTAAATAAGGCTAGGTCGTTTAAGGTTAAGGCGCCTATTGCTTACATTCAAAACAAGTTCGTGAACTAGTTTACGATTTACTTGGATCTCAAGCAAACTTTAACTTATCATTATAAAATAATTTAAAGAATAGAAACCATGTAAGCATGTGAAAATTTTACCCTGTAATACAAAAAAGAATTTGCACCTACATTTTTTTTTCAATTAAGGATCTTGCACACAAAGTAGCTCACAAGTTAACCAATATGGTCCGTGAAGTATTAAGCAATATTGGAGTCTAGTAACACGCAAAATCCGGTGGAGTTCGCGAATTGGAAAAACTTATTCTTGCTAACTTTAAAAGTTTGAGTGGTTCATGAACATATCCAAAAGTGCAGAGTTCGCGAACTAGGAAAACTAGTACGCGAACTGACGATGTTAGAGTAGTTCAGGAACATAACAACAAATGCATAGTTCGCGAACTAGGAAAATCAGTTCGTAAGCTCATATACAAATCCACGAGTTCAGTAGCATGATGAAAAGTATACAGTTTGCGAACTAGAAAATTATTTCACGAACTCCGATGCACTTTGGAGTTCAGTAACATCAAGTTTATGCACAATTCACGAACCATCATTTTCAGTTCGTAAACTCTATTGCAACTTGATGTTTTTAGGATTTTCTTTCAAAGACATAGTTTGTTAAACAATAAAATTGTTCTCACCTCAAATATGATAAATCCTATGAAGATCCAATGTCTGAGTTTGTGTTTCGAGATTAGTCAAGTATAAGCTTGGAGTCGAAACTCTTCTTTGCAACACATCATATATTAAATCCATACGACATTGTTTATAGAAGATAAAATGGTAGAAATAATGAGTAAATAGGGTAGTCATTCTCCACATAC
Organism: Papaver californicum; assembly: GCA_023531435.1. Classification (NCBI taxonomy): domain Eukaryota; kingdom Viridiplantae; phylum Streptophyta; class Magnoliopsida; order Ranunculales; family Papaveraceae; genus Papaver; species Papaver californicum. The sequence goes on along the minus strand of JAJJMC010029624.1, from coordinate 11,544,244 downwards.
CTTCATTGATGAAGTTATGGCTGATATCATCGTGTTCTTCAGTATCTCAAACTTTAAGGGTATTCGGTGTTTTCTAATTCTCAACTACCTAAATGTAATCTCAGTGTGAAATTGACTTTAGTATACAATAATTAAGAAATAATTTTGGTCATCTAACACGGAAAAGAAGCTTGACATACCAATACTTTTAGGTTCAACCGAGCAGTTTCTCTAACAGTTTATGTCGACGATACTCAAGTAAATGATTCAAAAATTATAACTATTCGGGATTGGCCAACTCCGAAGAAAAAATACGAAGTTTGTAGTTTTCATGGTTTAGTTTCCTTTTACCGTCGATTTATAAGATATTTCAGATATATTGCAGCTCGTACTACTAACAGTTAGAAGGATAAACATTTACTATGGACTAACAAAGTCGAATCAAGTTTTCAGTTGTTAAAACAAAAGCTTACTTCTGATTCTGTCCTTGCGCTAATTGATTTTGACAAGCTTTTTGAGGTACATTCTTATGCTTCAATCTTAGGAGTTGGTACTCTTTTGTTTCAAGAAGGTAAACCCATTGAATTTATTAGTGAAAAACTCATAGAATCTCGGTAGAAGTAGTCTACTTATGATTTGGAATTCTACGTTGTGATTCATGCACTACGAACATAAAAACATTACCTGATACATAAGGAGTGTGTCTTGCATACATATCACCAAGCCCTCAAGTACATTCAGAGTCAATCACCATCCAATCGAATGCATGCAAGATGGGTTTTTTCATTGCAAGACTATACATTCTCTAATCAGCACAAGTCTGGTTTGAACAATAAGGTTGTCGTGAACTTAGTCGTTTTACTAATCATAGTGCTCTTGAGTTACTCCTTATTACCGTCATTGCCGAAGTAATTGCCTTTGAATCCCCAAAGAATTTGTAACATACCGATCCCGATTTTTCTGTATTATGATAGAAATGTTCCTCCGCACAACAAGGTAGTGTAGATTTTTCTTTTTATAATGGGTTTCTTATTAAACACATTCATTTATCCATCCGGATAGTTCCATTTGTGAGCACCTTATTAAGGAGTTACACAACAGTGTCTTTTCTAGCTATTTTGGGGAGACAAATTTATTTCTCTATTAGAAGCTCGTTACTTTTGGAGTTCTTTCACAACAGATGTCAACGATTTTGTGCGACGATGTATGATTGGTCAACGAAGTAAGGGTCATTCACACAATACAAGTTTGTACATTCATCTTCCAGTTCCGGATGCTCATTGGGAATATTTATCAATGGACTCTGTATTAGGTTTACTAAAAACTCAAAGAGCTCATGATTTTGTTTTCGTGATTGTTGATGAATTTTCAAATATGGCACACTTTATTAATTGAAAGAGGAATATGGATGCCATGACTACAACAAATAGTTTCTTTCGTGAGATCGCTCGTTTACAATATGAAATTCCCAATACCATTATTTATGAGATATTAAGTTCTTATGTTGGTTTTGTAAGACACTTTGGACTCGTCTCCAAACCAAACCGCAGTTTAGTAGCATGGATCATCCTCAGAATGATGGTAGAACTGGAAGAGTGAACCGCACCTTAGGGAATCTTATTCGCTGCTTATCTGAAGACAAGGCATGACAATGAGATTTATCTCTCACTCAAGTGGAGTTTTCCTATAATTCAGTTCCTAAAAGGTATACTAGTTATGCACCTTTTCAAACTGTTTATTCCAGGGTTCCCAACCACACATTGGCTCTCGTCTATTTACCATTTGTTCCTAGTTCCAATATTGCAACTGATCACATAATCGATTTCCTTCAAGTGCTACATGATACGATATAGAAAAACTTGGAATAAACTATGCTAATTCTAAGTATAAGCTAAATGCTGATCTTCGTTGTCATTTCGGTCTTATGACGTTAGTGATCTTGTTATGGTATACTTTAGCAAGGATTTGTTTCCTACAGGTGCCTATAACAAGATAAAATACAAGATGATTTGGCCTAAACACATTCTTAAGTAGATCAGTGAAAATTCATATGTTGTTGACCTCCCAACTAATATGAATATCTCATCCATATTCAACGTTAAGGATACCCTCCCTTATTTCCCTGCGAGACCGTTTTTTTATTCCAATACCGAACCCAGGTTCGAGATCTCTTCAAAAAGGGGGCTTGATGTAAGACATCCAACTGACCAAGTTACTTTTGTTTAACTCAGTCAAATATCTTTCTATTTCTAGTTTATGTTAGTTTATGATTTTTTTTCCTAGTTTAGTTTAGTTTGATTATTTTTTTTCTAGTTTTAATGCTTTTAGGAAATAGTCCGTGGGTTAAAACCCCACTACCCTATACCTCTTACTACTAAAACCCCAGTCAAAACAAAATGAAACAAAAATCCCATTTGAATAAATCTATCTAAACTACCCTTTACATTAATTCAACCTAACAAAAATAAAAATCAACCCCACTGTTAAGCTACCTTTTACATTAATTCAACCCACCAAAAATAAAAATCAACTCCAATCTTAATCTTTATTCTCTCTCACCACCAACACTACCAGCACCAACTCACCACCACCAACCAACAACAACCACCATCATCCAGCAACACCACCACTATCATCCACCAACTAACAGCAACACCAACCACCACCAACCAGCACCGCCATCACCCACCACCACCACCAACGAGCACCACCAGGTCCACCACCAACCACCACCAGCAGAAACGAAAACCAGAACCAACACCTACCACCACCAACAACCAACACCACAACCAAAACCAATTTCACCACCAACACCAACATCAACGAGCACCACTAACAACCACCAGATCCACCACCAACGAGCACCACTAACAACCACCAGATCCACCACCAACCAGCACCACCAACAACCGACACCACTTCCACCACCACCACCAACACTAACACCAGTATTATCCCACTACCATCAACCGGAAAACACCACCACCTACAAACACTATCATCAACACCACCACCACAAACCAGCAACACCACCATAAAAAACTTACCATATTACTAAAACATTGGTTTCAACGATAAAAATTAGGCAGAAAAATGATGAAACCAAATTTGGTTTCAACATAAAATTTGTATTTCACCAACACAACTTCAACGAAGAAACCAGATGCACCAAATTGAATAAACTAGGAAAAATTTAGTTGAAATCAAATTTGGTTTCAACATAAACGTATTGTTTCACCATTAAACTTTGGTTTCATGGTAAAAAGTAGGTACATATCAGATGAAACCAAATTTGGTTTCTATAAAACTTACTGTTTTCACCAATACAAAAATTGGTTTCAGCGTTGTTTAGTTTTTCTAAAATTTGATGAAACCAAAAAAGGTTTCATCATTTATTTTATTCCAGATGAAAAAAAATGATAAAACCAAAAAAAGTTTCATCATTTTTCAGACATTCCACCAACACAAACACTGGTTTCAACGTTGTTTAGTTTTTGTAAAATTTGATGCAACCAAATTTGGTTTCATCATTTTCTGACGTTTCACCACCAAAAAACCATAATTTCGACAATGATGATGTATCATTATTTTTTAATGATGATTTTCGACGATGATATTGAGGTGTTGGTGATGTTTGTAGAGGATAAATGGAGGAGGAAGAGGTGTTGTTGGTAGTGGATCTGGACATGTAGTGGTGGGGGAGAAAAAATAACGAGGAGGAAGCGATGGGGGAGGAGGAGGTGTTGTTGGTGGCTTATCTGGACATAGAAAGAGAAGGAGGTACTGGTGGTGTTGGTGGAGAAGACGGAGGTGCCGTTAGTGGCGGATATGGGTGACAAAGCTTTTATTGGTGGACATAAAAGTAAAATAAAAAGAAAGAAGAAGAGAAGAAGACAGAGGTGTTGGTGAAGGAGACAGAGGTGTTGTTGTTCCGGATCTATCTTTTCTCACTGGTTTGGTGACAGCGGAGCTAGTGTTGCTGGTGGTGATGGTGGTGGGGAGGAGGAGGCAGAAGAAGAGAAGAAAAAGAAGAAGAAAAAGAAGAAATGCGAGAAGAAAAGAAGAAAAAGAAGAAGAACCCGATGAAAATAAAGAAAGGGTAAAGATGACATTTTAAAAAGTGGTAAAAACTAAATTTAAATATTATAAATAAAAATGAGGTTTTTATTTCATTTTTATTTTAAATAATTTTTATTTATAAAGAATAATATAAGAGGAGTTTTTATATACTAAGTATGATCACTTTAATTTCTTTTTCACTTGTTGTATTTAGAAAAGTATGAAATATATATATAAATGAAATCTACATCCAACATCATTCTTTGATTTATAAAAATTACTTTCTTGCTTATTATTTTCTAGTTTTATTATTTTTTTTGAGAATCTATTGATTTCACTTTAATTTTCATTGTTTGTTGGATCCTTAATGAATCTGCTGATTTCACATTAGTTTTTTTGTGTTTATTTGATATTTAATCCAACTTATAAGCTGCTGCCGCTACCTTTGTCTACTCCGGTGGCCTGTCTAGAACGACGTTAATAACTAGATTATGTTTTCAAATTGGTTTTTTACCAAATGGGGCCGCCCCTTCATCTATCTCCCTAAACAAACCGCTATATTCGTTTTCCTCTTCAGGGAAAGGTTTTTAAGTCCTTTTATATTCCCTCTGGCCTAGACCCAATAATACTCCCAAATCACACTCCCCCAAAGAACAGTTCAGCCACCGCAGTACTCACAGGTATCGTAATCATACAATTCTTCCTCAATTTAAAACAGATTCAGGGATATTTAGGGTTATAAATCGCGACTTTACGCAATTAGTTAGGGTTTAGGTTAAGGATGGGGAAATCAAAGGGAGATAAAGATGGGCCACTTCCACCGTTTCTTGTAAAATGTTATGATATGGTCGATGATACAAATACCGATTCAATAATTTCATGGTGTTCTTCAAATGGTAGTTTTATCATCTATGATATGATTGCGTTTCAGAAGGAATTGCTTTCTAAATATTTTAAACATAGCAATTTTTCTAGCTTCATGAGACAATTAAACACTTATGGTTTTAGGAAAATGGACCCAGATCGGTTGATATTTGGGAATGAAAAATTTATTAAAGGTCAAAAACAATTATTGAAGGATATTAGTAGAAGGAAAAAGAGCCAAGAACATATTGAGAAAGAGCCGCAACAGACGGAGAGTAAAGCACCTGTTGTACCACCATGTGTAGAAGTAGGAATGTTTGGGTTACAACAGGAAGTGGAGATTCTTAAGAGGGATAAAAATGTGCTTATGCAGGAGTTGGTTAAATGTAGGCAACAACAACAAAATGCAGACATTGAGCTGCATTGTGTGAGGCAACGGATTAAAGGAATGGAGATAAATCAGCAACAGATGCTATCGTTGCTGGTTATGGCTATGCAAAACCCAAGGTTTTTGTCTCAGTTGGTTCAGCAAAAAGAAAACAATTGGCGTGTGGCTGATACAAGGAAAAAGAGACGACTTCCTGCTCCAGGGCAAGGTAATGAACATGTGGAACCTGAAGTTTTTGAGGGTCAGATAGTGAAGTATCAGCCGTTGACAACTGAGAGTCAAAATTCTCTACCGGCTCCAGTACTTGACACTGCTGAATTTGGACATACAGATCCTGATCCAATTGGGGATGATGATTTCTTTTACAATATTGATTTTACGTCATTTGTGGAACATTTGCCACTGCCAGATGTACCCGAAGACTTAATGGAGCAGCTTCTTTCGATGGCCAGTCCACGACTACAGGAGATTGATGAAATGGAAACGTACACCACCCAAAATTTGAAAAATGAGGTGGGGATTAAATCGAATAATCGTGATGCTGGGGTCAAAGCAGTTGAAAATCTGGACCTTCTAACAGAACAAATGGGACTACTAGCATCTAACGAAAAATATATGAGTGAAAGTCCTTAAAAGAGCCTGTGGTGGCTATCTAGGGAGTTTTGTATGTGCATCATCATCCAACTTTCTCTGCAGAAAACAAGGCAAATCTATAGGTTGTTGGGATGCACCTTTTTTCCTAATGCAATCTAGAAGGTACTGTATGGCAGTATTACTTTTACCAAAGAAGTATTTTGGGATATATATATATATATACACACCTTTTTTTACCAATATGCAGTGAGATTGCTGCCATAAAAAGATAATACAGTGGTTTATAGTTAAAGTTTTGCTTAAGTTGAAATTTGATTTTACAGTTCCAAACTAAAATTCATGCTTGTAATTTAATAGAAAATTTGAGTAAATAACCTGAAATTGCAGCTTTGATACCAGCATGGTTTCTTTCATTTAAATATCTTGTTCTTAGTATGGGTTGTGGCATCTAATTAAGAATATGATGGGAGATTTCAAGAGACCCACATGGCCTAGTTTATTATCTGTTCATCTAATATTTTGGTATTGGGTCATTCCTCTAATTCATCTTGATACCCAATGTTTGATTTATTTTTATCCTTCAAATTTTCTATCACTGAGATAGTCTGTTTTTTTTTTTTGTGTGTGTGTATCAATTCATATCTTTTAGAATTTGATGGGAAGTTTCAAGAGACCCACATGGTCATTTCCCTTGTAGTTTATTATCTGTTAGTCTTATATTTTGGTTTTGGGTCATTCCTCTAATTCATCTGGATACCCAGTGTTTGATTTATTTGTTATCTTTCAAATTTTCTATCACTGAGATAATCAGTTTTTTTTTTGTTTTTTTTTCTTTTGTGTGTGTGTGTGTGTGTGTGTAAATTTATATCTTTTCGCTCTCTACATTTTTAGTTTATTTTTGTAAGGCAGATGATGTACAAAGGGGTTTGGTTGCAGACATTTAGAGGTTCAGGAACTAGTCGATAGTGGGTATACCGTATTACCCGACCAATAAATTTTCTATAGGGACGAGCAGTGCAAAGGTGGAAATTAAGGTAATTGAGGATGAGCAGGGAATTGGGGGTGTCAACAAAGACAAACAAGGAAGCGTCAGATTGAACTTGAACTTATAAAATGGGAAGATAAATTGGTTTTCAGAGGGTTACACTGATGGTGAGATCTCTTAATAGCGTGATGAAGCAAGGAAATCATTTGAAGCTGATGCTGTCAAAATTGAGAACCTGATCTTGGAAATAGTAGTATCTCAGAGAATATTGACATCTCTTTGTCTCCATTTGGAAGTACGAACAGACAGACATAATGCTATGTTAACCACACTATTTGAACGTTATTTTTTATTCTTTTTCCAGGATATTAGATAGACAGACACATCAAATTGCTGTGAGACGGGAGAGAAAGCTGGAAACATCAAGGAATGCTCCTGAGATAACTAGAGCTGGTAAGAAACCTCCAAGACCCAAGAACAAATGTTACTGGAAAATGTGCGCGGCTCCAAAACTGATTAGAGGTATGCTGACTCTTGAGTTTTAAGTCCTTTTAGTTAATTTTCTTGTCTCGCAGGCGAAAAGCACATTCACAGTTCGATTGTAAACCAAATGAGTTAGTTACAACTAGCAAAGACTGAACTGAATTTGATTACTTAGAATCTCTTTTCTAGTTAAACAGAAGATACAATTGTTTAGCTACTGTCCCACAAGTAGTACCACATACTGAGACACATATAGGTCACTGCCCTTTCTAATAACTCCCCTTCATACGTTGGTCCTCTCTCCGAAAGATGCTTGGCCCATAGGTAGAACGAACAAGCGTGACAAACAACGGGAGCTGCAAATGCAAACAAAGTCACAGGCACACAAGCAAGCAATGCTATAGGAACTGGAATCCATGTCCATATAGATTGAAGCACAATAGAGAGTGCTGCTCCGAAAGCTACAATCATGGTAGCTATAGAGAAGAAGAGATTCGCATATCCGATTATTAATCTTTTTGGCAGTGAATATAGGAAATCATCTTCTGAATAACGTGAACTTAAGATAGAAAAAAACATAAGAACTGCTGTGATGGAAGAAAAGAGAGCTGAGGCATCTGCAATTGCAAACACTGCGAATGATGTTGTATTTAAGAAAATTGGAATACCATTGTTATTGCTATTGTTGTCACTGTTATTGCCTCCTGGTACTGTAAAAGCTGCTGCAAAAACTACTGTAGTGATGAGTGTAGCTACAAGGCATGCATGAATTGGCTGTATCTTTCATCCACTTCTCTGCTTTCTCCAATAATTCCTTGTGTTCCTCCGTGAATAGATCCCGACCTGTCTTCCCTTCATCGTTCTTCTTTTGTCTATGTCTTTGTAGCGTAATCTTCTCAACCTCCTGAATGAAGCACTGTTAGTATGAATTAGGAGTTGAAATTTAAGTTCATTAATATGGCCATCATACCATGCTGTCTTTTTTTGCCCTTGATATAGATATCGACTACAGGGTGAATAAGCCTCTATACCTTAAACCATTGGAGCTCTCGTTGCATTTGAAGGGCCGAACCAGAAACTGAATTTAGGCTCTGAGGATTTGCTAGCTTTGCGACCCAGTGCAGGATAGTGTTATTCTCATCATATACGAAGGAAGCCATTTTTTTATCTGCATTCATCTCACATATGAGATTAAAAATCTTTTCTCGTCGATATCTTATGGCTTCTTCTAATACTGTCATATTAGTCTTCATTCTGACACACATTAGGTCGGGAAATGTTTGAACACACTCCACTACTATTTCAACTGCCCTGAATCTTGTGGCCAACTCCAATGCGTCTGATTCTGTGAAATTTTGAAAATTTCTGTGCTGCTCTTGAGAGAAATTTGTTTGCAAATGCATTTAACCAAGGCCAAGGCTTGCTTTTGCATTAACTCTTCGTCATGTATATGTTTAGCACCGCGGACTGAAATTAGAAGTCAAAGAAAAGTTATTCTCTTGGTTCTCTTAATTCATTTTAAAATTTTAGGCATAGTTTTCACCATGCACGATCTACATGACTAAGAAAAAGACTTTCTAGAATGTAATGTATACAGACTGCTAACAGGGAGTGTGAATTCGGTCCTTAAGGCCGGTTGCTCCCATATCCTGTCACAGCCTTATAAGAGAGTAAGCCTTAGGCTTAGACTCTGTCCAAGAACAAATTATTTTACAACAAAATAAGAAAAACAAACTTAAGTTACTAACATGAGTAGAGGAACTGTTGCCACAATGTCCCCTCATTTCCACTTGGGAATGCTAAAGGTCTTTCTGCCATCGCTTCCAACGCACAGTAACCATCTTCACTTTTTTCAGTAGCCAAGTTTGGAAATCTTTGGACCAGATACAGAGCAACATCTACAAGAAATTAGTTCTTTTTAGCATTAACTTACTGAACAAAATTAATATGCATCTTGTTAGACTTATTAACAATGAGAAACTTTAGTCTGGAATCAAGGGGTGATTGAGTTAGTAAGATGTGCTATGAAGAGTTTCTTGTTAATGTTGTCTGAAATCTGTACGCCTGAGGCTGTTGACATATATTAACGTATAAATACCTTATCCTATCATATAAATCATCCTGTCATATAATTCTTCTTACCATATAAATTACTTGCAATAGATATACAGATTAGGGTACCACCCGAGACACCATAGTAGGGACTTGGTTCCTCATCTCTACTGACACTGCAAAGATACTTGACCATTTCCTTACTTCGTTCACTTAAAGAATTAGCACTATAAGCTGCAGTTACAAGCGGAACCCACTCATTATTATCGTGCATCTGTGTCAAGTTAGGGTTTTTAGTCACCATTGCCTTTACAGCTCTGATGAATCCAGCAGCAGCGACAAAATGAAGTGTTGTTTCACCGTCACAGTTCTTCAACTCTAGTGCATCTGATGGCATGAGTGTCACAAGCTTTTCAACAAACATTGAATGCCCTGAAGCTGCAGCTATGTGCAACACTGTCTCATCGCCGATTGTAATCCTTGCGGTCAACGCAGAAGAATCAACCTTAAAAATCCTTTTAGCCCTATCCCAGTCACCTTTAAGTGCTGCTTTGTACAGTAGCTGGTACTTCTTTACAAGGTCCTTCTGGTCGCCGTTCTCTTCTGTACAGACCATGAACAATCTAAGAGTCAAATCAATGAGCTAACTTTCAGACATAGTGAGGTACATGGTGAGGAAAGCTGTACCATATAATGGAAGTTCCGTTCCCATTTCAGGAGTAGCTTTTATAAGTTGTAACATAGTTCAAAATCAACATGCACTCATTCAGAAATAGATAAAAAGTTTTCTCGACTATCTCAGGAAGTAACTGTTCATCGAGTGTCGTCTTATATTCTCATTTACTTTTTGTTGACTTCCTAGGCAACAGGTAAGTGGCTGTTTGGATACTACATCAGAACTAACTTTTTGGCTTATATAAGTCCGAAGCCATGAACTGTAACACATTTATAATACTATAATTTGATTAATTCAATACTGAAGCTCTGTTTTAAGCCAAAAGAAATGAGAGAAATCTTTCTCTCTTGGTGCATATTTATCACGAAATCCAAACTAGGTGGAAAATAATGAGCTTACCGGAATCATAAGCATAAATATCATTAAGCTGGACTTCATCAGCCGAATCAGCGTTCTTCAGATGCTCTGGTAGTTATACACAAAGAGTCACTTTATATACTGTCACACATTGTGTCTATGGGTTTTTGTCAAGTTCCTAAAGAGAGAAAACAAGAACGAAATTCACTTAGAGGACTAGTGTTGAACATACCCGAATGTAGTTGTCATTGTTGTCAGTAATGTGCTGGATCCCAGTTGGTGCGTCTCTTTTTATATATTCTGTTTTTTCCCATTAACCAATTGCTCAGTTTCAGATATTAGAGAATTGTTCATTAGTTCACATGAAAATTTAACTTCTATACTGTAGTTATCATTAGGGATGCTATTATGCTGGATCTGTGGTGAATCGACTGTCAGACACTCTGTTGCATCATTAAATTCACTTAGGGGAAGGTGATATAATCAGATTGACGGGCTTTACATAGTATAATAATTAGTTGATTACGTACCAGAGTTGTAATTGTAATCTATGTCTATATGTTGGATATGATGATCAGGTGGCGAATCTACAACAGTGAGATATATGTCTTCTGGTGCATGGATGGGTGTAGTATATTCTCTATTGAATGCTGCTGATGACGATATAGGTAACAGCGCACCTTCCTCATATATATTGTTTTGGAATAATTTTCTTACTAACGATTCAATATCGTTCTCCAATGTTGATGTTGTTGCTCCCATATTGTTCCTTCTGTTTCCTAGTCGAGTACTCGAATTCTGCAACTTATTGTGATTCCACAGACCTAGATGTGTGTGTGTGTGTGAGATAGGGAGAGCTCTTACCTGTGAACTTTGTTCTTTCAAATTACCTGTGTGTGTGTGAGATAGAAAAACTCTCAATGAATGAATGAGTGAGATTTGAAATTGTTATACTGTTGCATGGAATTGATTTGTGAAGGGAATCAAAAAGTATTATTCTTCTTTCAGCCAAAAGACTCCAAATGATCAATGGTGGGTCAATTATTAGATTAGTTATAATAATCTTATAATCTCAACCAAACTTGTAGTTTTGTCATTAGCAAATTATAAGTTGTTGTTTTAAGCATCTATGAAACATGAAGCCTCTTCCCAATCAGTTGCCAGGTCTAGACTGTGATAAGCACCATAGGCGTACGTAGTTGAAGGTTTGTGTTTTGCTACCTGTCTATTTGTTGGTAGAGTGGAAATGGATTTAGATGTCAGTTATCCACATGTTCTGGATGAGCACAGTAGGAGTCGTGATTTTGACCTTCGTATCTCAGACGTACCAGAATGTGAAGTAAAAAAGTCGTTTTCCTTTTCTTTTTGGTGGGCTGTCATTTCAGATTAGGTTAATTATCGTGTAATCAGATTTGCCACGATAATATGAACAAAAACATAGACAAAAATGTAGGAAAAGCAACCAACTAATCACTTTTCTGCTGGAGTGTTAGTAGGCACTTGTATTCTATTAATGGATATATAAGCTTAAAATAATACTTCTTTCATCCAGTTTTGTCGAATATTTAGGTGTTTCTATACAGATTAAAAAAATTCCAGATATATCTTTTAAAATTATCCTTAAAATATTTAAATTTCCTAGTTAAAATCAAAAGTAAACAAAATGATATCTATGGAGAAAACAAAGAAAGCAGAATATCATTTTCCCTTATTCTAACCCTAAATCAATTATAACTCTTTTTTTTTCATATCTTTTTCTATTGAAATTTTAACTTGAGGTTTTGATTTTGAGTTTTTTCATAAGAGAAAAGTAATTCAAAATAGAAAGTTTTGTTTTTATTTTATTTTGATGTTGCAAAATATTTGGGAATCAAATGAGTCTTGATTTGCATTTCAATTCGGGTTTTGATTTGTGTTCTAGTTGATGTTTTAAATGCTACATGAAGTAGGGTTTTGGTTTTTATTTTGGTTTCGTATATAATTAACAACAAGGTTCGTTTAGGATTCAATTGTGTCTATCAGCATTTCAAAATGGATACATTAGGGGTTTTCTTTGGACTTAAATTATATCTTATGGTTACGTGTTTGTTTGTAACAATAGGGTTTCTATTAGTGTTCAATTGAGGTACTGATTGGGTTGTCGAGTTGGGTTCAATCTTGAATTATGTCTTGGATAAAATGACATTATAGTTTCAAAATTACAAGAGTGGTGTTAATAGGAAGGAGAAACGACTACGAGGAGGGAAGAATTTAGGGTGGAAATAAAATTTTCACGTAATATGAGTGAAGAGATTGACTAACAAGTATTTGTCTAAACTATCCCTATTATTATAGATAAAGCCAATCTCATAACTACCGAACCCTATACCAGAACTCTTCGTTTTCAGTGTCCATTATCTTTTTTATACCATTATCGTTAAAGCTTGAGGCGACGTATCAACCAAGAACCAAACCAATTGATATTAAAAAAATTAAAAAATTACATGAAAATTATAATCAAGAGAGGTTATAAAAATTATCATTCGCTGTAGAGAACGAAGTGATAAGAGTTTGAATCTTGAAGTTAATGATAAATCTCAAAACTTGTTAATCAGTTCTCAAAAGTTTAAGAGTTCTCTTCCTGTCATATATAGTTTTAATATTAATGAATGACGAAATTATTGAAGCATCTACGCCAATTAGAGCCATAACTCATTAGCAAACGGTAATTAAATATTCATCATTTTCCTTGTGCATCTCGAGTGGTAGAGACATAGATTAAAAGAAAGAAAATTTCGATTATTCTGGTCCAGTTGTCGCTATTTTAATTTGTCACTAAATCATTCAATATACCTAATAAGTGGGTGAATCAAATTTAATCGTCTAATAGGATTGTGTATATGTGGGTTAAGGTTGAATCTGTTATAGTTAAGTTTAAAGAAGAAAAGTGGAGATGGCTATGGCAGATCGATCATAAAAGGTTAGGGATGAGGGTACAATAGCTATTTAATCTAAAATCATGTTTCTAATAATTTTTTACTTTTGACTTTTAGTGGACTTAGACTTTTACACAAAAGCTGGTGTTTGTTTCCCTTGTCGTATTATTTTCTTCCCTCCTATTAACAAAGCTCAATTTCAATTGGGGATTTTTGCTGTTTGGAATTGAGGTACACTGATGAATTGATTTTGATGGAAAAAAACGTGATTATTTATGGTTAAGTAACGCAATGTTTAAATGGATTGAGAAAGAAATTATTTTGTTAATGGTGGAATTTGAGAATCTGCAATAATTCAAGATCGTTGAGCCATCAAATTAAGGTTCATCAGGATTTCTTTACGAATCAGTTCAGGATCGTCGAGTTATTCCCCAACATGGTTCACTACTGTCCTCTCCTTAGGGTTTCAAGGTTCATCGTTACTTAATCAACTATTGAATAAAACTTGAATTAGGGTCTTTTTGGTCTTTTCAGTTACTCTTGAATTGCAAGTATTCAAATAACGCATGTTAACCAACTTTACATAAAAATTGGATGGAAATTTTTGTAAATGGATTAGTAAGTTTCAAATTAATAGGAAAAATTGTAATCAACGTTTGAAAATGTGAAACATTAGAAAAGAATCTCAATTTTCATTTTTATTTTACTTGACGATTTTTTTTATTGTGGATTTATAGATGATTATGGTGTTTACGATAATAGGATCAATTGTTGTATAAGTAAGGTTTTGGAAGCTTAAAATAAATGAAAACAATTTTTTTCGAAAGTTCTAAGAATTTTTTGAGAAAATATTGATTAGAGTTCTTGAGCTTTAGAAAAAAAGGAAAGTTCCCGTAATAAATACCCCCTATATAAAAAAAATTTTAAAGGAAGAGATAAGCATATTATTTCATTAATACAGTAAGTATGAGTACATCTTTAAATACATCAAAGATGAAAACAATGAGAATATACATACATATATCTTGTTTCAAATATGAAACTGATATTTAAGCAATGACATATGAAATAATATTCTAGTATTCGAATTTATCTTTTTCATTAATAATAGAATGTCCCAAAAGGGATCAATATGCGCAAATCCGTCGTAATCACAAGCACTTACGACATCCCTGGATCTTCACATAATTCGCTTTTGATAAAATGCCGTCGATAATATATTTGGGATGAATGTAACCATCATTTGAAACGCCTTTGTAGCCATAAAAATCATCCAATTGACAAACAGAAGCCAGTACTAGAGATGAAATCATTAAAAAACATTTTAATCCAAGTGATATTAGTAACTGTAATCAAATTTGTCAAAAAGATTTAAGAATTTAAAGCACATCTAACATATTTGGATTAAAAAGTTAGCATATACATCTACCCCTACAAGTATCGTGAATATTCACGTAGAGGTCTGTAGTTTATGGTAAGCATTTTGATTTTAAACCTCTATGAGAATTATCAACGTTTACACGTACTCCTTCGTGAAATGTTAATTTTTACGTACACCCCGACACATATCTACCTTAAGTTTATGGTAGTTAGATATTATTCATTAAACTTAAGATACATTATGCAAACGCTTATATCTCTTTGACTACTAAACCAAATTATGCAAACAATACCATTTCGGAAACTAGATGCAATCTTCTCAAACTTTTCAGTTTTAACTTAAAGTTAATTCTGATGATAAAATGACTACGAGCGAGTTTGAAAGTCAGAAAAACAAACAAGATTGTCTGTCGTATGAGGTTGGGTTGACTTAATATAACCATTTAGGTGAACCAAAACTAGACTCTAAAACTTAAATGATACCTTAACTAAGAGTTTTCTTTAAGTATCGTGGCAATAAAGGGTCTATTCTTAATTTTCTAAGAAAAAATTAGGGTTAAGAAGAAAAAAAAACCTTTTTTTTAGAATCCTACAGGGGATACTCTAAGATCCATCTACCAATGCATTTGTGATATTTGCTGGACTGAAAATGATTATAGTTACTTAAGAACTAGACTACATATACCTAAGTACATATAATTATTAAGTTAAACACAAGAAAAGACATAGTAGAGATAAGAAACTTGCATTCCATTAAAGTTTGACCTTTAACTTGAAGGTTAAGGTCCTTATTTATAGGCACCATGAAGACATTTCCCTCAATGATCTAGTGCTGCATAGGTGGACAATTTAGTCGGTTTACAATAACGTGCTTCCGGTTATGCTTGTGCGCGGACCTAGACAACCTAAATGCCTAAGACGGATATTTGGTATCCATATGAAATATGAGATCGAGAATTGGGTCCTTTTTTTGGTCCCCTTTATTAACTTCCATTTTTTTGGTTTTTCTTTTCCTGTTTATGTACCTTGGTTGCATGTCACTTGCATTAAAGATTTCAAAAATTGGAATCTATTTTTAAAAAAGGATATATCCTTGTTATACTTCATCTTTATTTACTATCATGGAATAGTATCGTTTGAAGTAATTGTATGTTTAAAATCTCAATTTCTCATAATATCATATTCCTTATTAAGAACATCAACGGGAAAAAAGGACACCACAACTTGATCCATCCATAATCACAAAATATCCGATGAAGAAAAAAGTTGGAGTGAAAGATCAATAGATGAAGTCTGGATTACAATTAAAAGATGCGGGAATAACAAATCCCGTGACCAAATGGATTCAATTATGAGTTCTACAAGGCTACATGGTCTGTAATTAAACAAAATTACATAGTAGTAATCAATGAATTATTCAATGAAGAAACTGGAGAAAAAATTATGCATTCATTTGCCTCATTGCCAAGAAGGAGGGGGCCAACAAACCACTACATTTCAGGTCCATAAGCTTAGTGAGCATCACTTACAAGATAGTGTCAAAAATTATAATTGCAAGATTCAATCAAGTGTTTCCCAAGTTGATTTCTGAACACCAAGGAGTCTTTGTGAAAGTGAAACAAATTAATGATGGTATCCTAATTGTTGGTGAGTTCATTGATGCTAGATTAAAATCTAAAAATCCCTAGGTGTTAATGACGTTAGACATTAAAAGGGGTTTTGATGATGCCAACTGACATTGTGTGGGATCACTTTTAGAAGGTGCTAGATTTGGAAATAAGTGGAGACAATGGATACAATGGTGTCTTTCTGATGCTCAATCCTCAAGTCTCTTAAATGGAAGCTCAATTAACGGATTCAAACACCATAAGGGTCTTAGATAGGGGATTCACTCCCTCTAATCTTATTCATATTGGTTACAGAAGTTCTTACAAAACTCATAAAGAAGGCAGAACACTTGAACATGATATCTGGATTTCAAGTCAATAGCTCCATCCAAGTGTCCCATATGCAATTTGCATATGACACTTTGATGTTCTTGGATGGTAAGGAGGAAACAATGGAAAATTTATTATTAGTTCGAAAAGTCTATGAAGTTGTCTCTGGACTCAAGGTTAATTTAGAAAAAATACAGTGGTTAGCATAGGGGCTAACATAAGACCTATCTAACATAATAAATTATAGAGTGGAGAAACTCCCCATAAGTACTTGGATATGCCACTGGGATCAACATTGGAACAATCAAGTGTTTGGGATGTCATCCTTGACAAATTTCAATAGAAATTAACTCATTTGAGAAGAAATTTTCTCAATAAATCTGGGAAGATTGTCTTGATAAGTAGTTTTTAGCTAGTCTACTGGTGAATTTTATGTCCTTACTTCAAATTCCATTTGGAGTGGAAAATAAAATAATAAAGATGATGAGGGACCTTTTTTGGGGATGCACTATTGAGAGAAGTAAACCATTTGGGTTCCTTGGAAGATGTTATGCAGGTCTAAGGAGATGGCGGGATTAGCTACGATAAATCTAAAACTTACCAACTAGGCTTTACCTGCCAAATGGATCTGGAGATATGTAGCTGAAAAAACTATTATATAGAGAATAATTATTCAAAAGAAGACAAAATATGACATAAATGATTTTTGAACTAAAGAGTTGAAGCTTGCTGAAGGGAAGGGATTCTAGAATAACATTCAGAAAGAAAAAATGAAAGTGGAAATGAACTGCAAGGTTAAGCTAGGAAATGGGATGAATGTTAAAGTCTGGATAGAAAAATAAAAAGTAGATACCCCTTTTTGTGTTTTATTTTCTAGGGCTTAATTAGAGGCTAACACAAAACAGATGCGCAAAGCTATAGGAATCATTTGATGCAGGTCAGTGGGAGATTCCGCTGAAGAAAGCTCCAACCGAAGAGGAAAGAAATAATTCAATGCTCTTTTAAAGTAAATAAGAAATCCTTCACTCTTGTTAAAGGAAAAAGAAGATATTTTGTTATGAAGATTAATTTACTTCGGGATTCTCTACTTAGGATTGCTACTAATGGATGACATCCCACTAAGCTGCTCTCATCTCAAAATCTCCAAAATGCATATGGGTAAAGAGAGTTCCTCCCCAAATGGTTTTCTATTCAACATGCAATCCCAACAGTGGAGAACCTCATTAGAAGAAAAGTGAAAATTACAAAAACTATTTTTGCATGTGTAATGCTAAAGATGAGAATGTGGACCACTTATTTCTTGATTACAAAATAACTAAGGAGATTTGGAACTACTTTGCGACAGAATTTGATCCTCAACGGATTCATATACAACGATTACAAAGTCAGCTAAAATTTTAGAGGGATAATTGGGAATATGTCCCAGTTTTATTAAGTTTTTTTATGGATTCATCCCCAAACGGAAAATATTAAGGAATATGTCCCAAACCGTTAGGATTTTAGTTAGATAGTCAATATTGTTCCTTGACCGGTCAAATTCTAATGTGGGAAGATGTAGCGATTATTTTTCCCTTGCTTTCTCCCTATTTTATTTATAAGGACAAACACCATGGTAAGGCATATGGCTTGGCTATAACTATAATCTAGCCAAAGGAAAGTACTATGGGGCTTGGCTTGGCTATAATCTGCCCCAAAGCTTTGGCTTGGCTAGAAGTGGGATCACATATGATCCCAATTATAGCCAAGCCATAGAGACGGATACCAGGTATCCGTCGGGAAATGCACTTTATGGATACCCAGTGTCCATCTCAGGGGTTGGACGAATCCTTGGTATCCATCACAATTTTGACGAATCCTGGCAATCTATCTCGAGAATTATATTTGTTTGACCTTTTTTTCCTCACACCCGATTTTGGCCATTCATCACCATTAACGGCTCTATGTTCTCCACCCTCGGATCCCAACAAATCTTTTTTCAAATTTTTTAGAATTTTTTTCTATATATAGCAACATCTTTCTCTTCTCAAATACATCAAATCAATTTCTTTTAACTTGATTTCCTACTCAAATCCCCTATATTTTTTTTTCATAAGTTTATTTCTCTTCCATTCTCTTTTCCATCTCTTTTATAGAAAAAAATGTCTCATGGTAAAATTCAAAGAAAGAAATACTCTTCTGTAGAAGATATGTATCTTGTTACCGCTTATTGTAATCTAAAGAAAGAAGGAATTTGCAATTCTGACGCGGGTTTGTTTTGGGAAAAAGTATTTGAAATTTTTGTAGCAGCTACAGGTGGAAATCCAAACAAGCGTACTAGTTCTGGAATTCGAAGTAGATTTATCACTATCAAGGTTGAAGTGGATAAATTTTTTGTATGTCTTGCTAATGTTAACAAAAACCATCCATAATTCGATGAAATTAACCGGGTAAGTTATCTAAACTAGTTGAATCAACAATTGTTTGAATATGTTTTTGTTTGTATGTTTTTTTCTTACTAACTTATGCATCATTTACATTATGCAGGGTGTAATGGCAAGAACATAATATTACACTGAAACCACCAAAACTTTTATTCGCGATACCTAATATATGATGCTGAAAAACATTCAAAATGTAGTAGAGGATCAAAGTCAGGACACAAATATGGAAGACGATAACGATATTCATAATTTGGCTTTCCAATACCCTAATACACAAAATCATTTTTCAAGTCAATCCCCTAATCTTTATTCAAGTCAATCCCCCAATCCCCAAAATCCATCATCAATCCAAGTTCATCAAACTCAATTTAGAAATCAATTACCAAGCTCGTCTGGCATTCCTTATGACATCCCTATTGCATAAGGAAGACCAATTACTACCGAGAAATTTATCGATAAACGACAGTCAAAGGCTCAAATTAAAAAGGAGGTATCCAAGAAAAGGCTCTCACAGACAAGCACACCCCATACACCATCATCATAAGAATCACTCATCAGCGACATGAGTGATAAACTTATTGAATTTTTTAGCGAAACACGAATAACGAACAAACCTTACAAACAACAACAACATTTTTTTTTGAAGATATGGTATCAACTCAAAAACAACAAATGTTTCTCCACATACAGTTGGACGAAAGGGTTATAATGGAGAAGGATCTCTCAACGTTGGCCCCAAAATACAAGATTATACTTTGAACTAAAACAGTGAGAAATTTTACAAAGGTTGCAGGAAGGTGGAGTTGCTCTACCACCACCAGAAAATCAGGCATACTAGCCATGTTATTATCCTCAAAATTGACAACCGGCGGTCAAGATTTTGTAGGTATATATTCTGTAAACCCTCAAGAGACTCAACTCGTCCACGAGGGTAACCTAGGGGTTTAAAGGCTTGTTGCACATGCTAAGTATAACCGTGATTCCCACGAAAGTGAGTTAGTTCTTAGTTTTTTAATTTTCGTGGACTTGTAATCTAGTTGTTGTTTGTAGTTATTGAACCATTAACACAACGGCTGTATTTGCTTTCCATATATTACTCATGTTCCAATAATTTTAATTCTATTTTATCTTATCCCTAAAATTCAATTTCAAATTTGTGTACAACTCATTGAATCCCACACAACGATTCTCCAACGACTATTTTTTAACAACTAATTTTAAATCAAATTCTTATAAATTGAACAAGGAGTCCACCAAACAACTCACACCGAAATCCAAAAAAAAATTGTTTTTGTATCTCCTGTAAAATTGTATTGGTTTCTGACATAAGTATGGCTTTGTATTCTGTAGAAGAAGATATAGCTATCTCCAGAGCTTGGGTGATTGATCCACGTCAACCCGATGTTGTGCGCCACTTAGTTAAGGATGATGACTTTTGGGAGCAGGTGTACAACAATCATATTCAAGCCTTTGTGAATATCCATCAAAGAACTAAGCAGGTTATACAAAAAAGGGTTAGTGTCATTAAAACGACAGTAAGAATATACGTAAACATCCAACGATCATTTTATAGAACTAGAGATCCTCAAATGAAAGTTAAAATCATTGTAAGTTATACTAATTTGCTTTAACAATATCTTATAACATTGTTCTTTCATTTAATCACTAAACTAGTTCATAAATATTACTTTTGGCAGGAGGAACTTGGAAGGAGGCATTACTTACGAAAAATGGGAAAATCATTCAGGTTTTATAAGTGCTACCTAGTTACAAGGACGGCTGGTCGGAGATTAATCTGGAACTTACACCTCGCAAAGATTAAAGCATCCGACGGTCAAGATTTTATGGGTACATCTTCTATAAACCCTCACGAGACTATACTCGTCCCATAGGGTCACCTAGGGGTTTAAAGGTTTGTTGCACATGCTAAGTGTAACCGTAATTCCTACAAAAGTGAGTTACGCTTAGAATTAAGATTTTATTAATTTGCTTATACTTTAACAGTATTACATCCGTTGTACCACCAGTTAACCAACTTTCAAATAGTACATAAACTTCAAGACATTACACTCAAAACTTCATTCATCAGGATTGTATTGTGCAAGATTGTTCTTCAAAATTGCATAACATTCTTCAAACGCAAATGCTTTACCCATCTTTCCAACAAATCGAATTCAACCGACAATTTCTGAAAATTTCAAGTATAAAAAAGTTAGCTATGTTTAATGTAAACAAAAGGCTGAGTGCTTGGGAGTAATGTTTAGATACTCACTCGTTCTTCATACGCCATCCTAGGATTTTGTATGTTAACTTCAACCGGAATCGCGATAAATATTTTCACCACCTTGTTGATAATTCTGAATCGATTTTAAATATTTATCTTTGTTCTAGCCTTTGCATTACTGATAGACAAATTTTTGTGTCTAAATTGTGCTCGATTATCTATTTTGATTGTGTTCGATTTTGTACTATTTATGGTTTTTTATGTCTTTGTAGGTATTTTTGAGAAATAAACATTCACGGAAAAATCGGCTCAAAAAGTATTAAAGGCACCCAGCTCTTGGATTGGGGGCACCCCCTTTTGTATTTCAAACATCCGAGAATGGTGGGAATGGTTCTTCACGTTAAAATATTCATGGATTGGTTGGAAACCGAGATTTAGGGGATTAAAACGTGTTCATGGTATCTCAAAATGATTAAACACTCGAAAGATACCCTAACACGTCAATGCTGCCGCAAAAAAATGGTTGACAGTCAAGTTTTTCATCGGTGAATCCTTTTTCTCCCTGGATTCGGTAAAAGAAGATTTGGAGTTCGAGTTGGAGTTGTTTTTGAATCCTTATCGGTTCACAAGGGTTTCTAGGGTTTACTAATACTATATATAACAAAGAGAAGCAAAGAAAAATCAAGTTGGAGCCACCGGAAAAAATCAGGAGAAAAAAAACTTACGCTGCTGGGAAGAAGAGTAACAGACTACACCTCTGAACCGTCATTTTCTTTGTCGCTGTTTTAGTCGTATCTTCAGCTGCTAAGGCAGTCTTATTTCTACTGCAGTATCGGTCCGTTCTTCTTTCATGTTTCCGTTTTTTCTTATGTAACACTGGAGATCACTTCACTGTAACGTTTATATACGTCTCAAAACTTCTGCGTTACTCCTTTTTCACCATTGTAAGCACCTTTTGAGCAATGAAAGTCTATTTTGAGTGTGTTTCCATTACAATGAGCTAATCAGCATAGCTGGGGCGACGGAGGAAGCCGTTCATCCAATAATTGTGGTAACTTCTATTTTAATTATATTTATTCTACAATTCTTTTATTATTAATTGCTTAAATTAAAATTGAAAAAATAGTTTTTCTCAAATAATTGTGTTTTCTTCTGATGGGTCATACTTGGTTTTTAAACTCTTGATGTCTCATGCTCTTGATTAACAATTATTCTTTCAAACACCCATCTTTGGCATATTTAGATTAAATTGAATATAAGAATTGTTAGATGTTATCATTGAAGTATTGGTTAATGGTGGAATCTTAAGCCCTAGTTTTTCTTTATTCATTTTAAAATCAAATTGTTTTAATTCTCTTTATTTTCTGTTATTAAAAATTATGTCTAGAAATTAAATCTTCACATGTACGAGAATCGAACCTATTTTACCACTATTCTAAAATCCCATCAATTACCCGTTAGTTCAACAAAGGTATCGAATACAGTTACCCGCAAACGGTTGCGTGGTTGATCTATACAAGCATGATCTTCTGTAAAAGATATCCAGGCTTGAATATCTTTTTCATTGGTGATTCGTTGCATATTTTTTTCGTTCAATTTAAAAAACAATGTTTGGACAATTTCATTGGGATAATGAGATCCTTTATAAAGAAATAAAAAAAGTATTTTGAATTCAGAACTATCCGTTAAACAGTATAATAAGTCGGTATGCAAAAAACTAGCCGTTAGTCTAAAACTACTGTAACACCATTATCTCGTTTGAAATATTTAGCTTACATAATCTAAAAGCTAAAAAAAGATAATTAGGAACATTTTAATCGAAACTCTTTCACGCCAACCATCATATGATCCCAAAAAAGGATCCTCCTCTATGAAGACAATAGATGATGATGGGTGGACTGGTTGTCCTGTTTGTTGTACATAATTATGGTCTTCATATGTTGTCTTGCTTTGATGGCCATATTGAGAATCCCCTTGAGGATGGTAGTACTGCTCGTCTTGACTGTTTGGTACAAAAGAACAAGACGATCCTCCTGAATCACGATCAATATTACTTTGGCTATGAGTCCAATCCCGCCCACCCTGATAAGGTCCTTCATAACGTCTGACCTGAGGTACATATGGGATTCCTTCAGTGGGATGAAGTTGATTTCGCAAGTCTGCTGTGTAGTCGAGCGAAAATAGGTTCATAGCGGCAATTTTATGGGCTAGTTCCACACTATGTCGACACCATATTTCCTCCAAATACCAAAAAATATTTTAATTACACCTTTTTCCAAAAAACATCGTTATAAAGATATCATGAAAGTATTAATAACACAACTGATACTCACATGAGTACCCCAGTTGATATTATAACTGGGTTTGTAGACTGCACTCATGTACTCATCTCCGAACTGTCTGTTGGTCGCCCTTTTGTTTTCGTCAGCCACTCTGGGGTAGGGTTGTTGTAGCTTTGGGAATAAATGATGTTCCTTAGGCACCAACTGTTGTGTGTATATAGATTGTCTTCGCGCTGGTGGGTGATGGAGATAAGCATTAGGATCTTGAGAAGAATACAAATTTCTGTTTCCTTGATGTTCAATAATTGAAGAGTATCTTCCGACCGAGCATTGACTCCAAAACTCGGAGTAATGGGTAAGATCGACCTCATCGAACTTTAAGTGATCAAGACAATTGTTGTTGTACAAGCAGGCAGTCGTAATGTTTGTTGTACTTTTAGGTGGATTTTCTGTACTACCCACATTCCATGTACTTGTATGAGACACCGTTCACCCAAGTACAAAGCGGAATTGCCAAAAGGATCATAAAAAAACTTTACGACATTCGGAAATTAGTATTGTATGTATCACCTCTTCCCTACCTCTCCATCGACTTTCCGACCATGGATCCCATGTTGTTGATGAGATAGTGAAGTTGTCAATTTGCAGACGAACCATTGAAAGTGAATGCGTACTTGTATCTCTTTGTTTACCTTTTTCCTCTCATTCTTTGTTTGTTATCATAAAGACGACCAACCAGCCATAGATCAAACTCTTCTTCCGGCATGTCAAGTATCTTTGGATACAAAGTTCTGAAATACACCCAAAACCAAGGTTGCATAATCAAAAACATTTTAAAAAAATTATTGAACACTAGCTAACATTATACCACACAACATAAAAAAAATTAAGAGAGCGTATGAATATTTTTACCTTTAGTGGATATCAAAAGAACTCGAGGCCACCATTCTCCTGCATTACTCCTTTACTCAAACTCCATAACATATGACCATAAATTGTTGAACCCCAATCGTAATTCTGGACTATATTCAATTACCAAATATCCTTAGCTAGGAAATATATACCATATCGTTCTGGTTCGGGAACAATACAGTACCCATAAACCACATCATGAACCACCTTTCCATTTTTTCTTTACACTCAATATTGTTCTCTTGCACTTTTCTAGATACAATAAACGATCTTATCACACTATTCTGAATCCCTAATCGTTTGATAAGTTCATTTCTCAAAACAACAATTTGTTCTTCCTCTACTACTTGTTCTCCAACTTCTCCTATGAAAGGAAAAAAACAATCTATCCACTGCGGAAGAACCTCACACACTTCTTTCTTGCTAAAATATTATAATGTTATGCAGGTTCCTCGGTCAATAGGTATGCATGATAGTTGTGTGAATTCCACGGCGTAAAGCCTATCTCAAAACTAGGGAAGTGAAATGTACTGGTGGTATGCCACCACCTTTCTCTAATACCGGAGGTAAGAGCATGGTCGTTACTTTTTGGATAAACTATCAAAAAGATTGATCCAAACTCAGAATTATCTACAGTTTCTTTAGCACGAGGATTCTGAGCAATAATGTCATATAATTCAATAACGTTGCTAGTACTACCCCGATGTTTTTTTATAATTTATGTATCATCCCCCTCTAGGCATTTAAACTTATGATCGGCATTATCCGGCGATGAAACCACATAGCTATTAAAATTCTCATCCATTCTCAACCCTACAACACATATGTATATATATCATCACACTTTAATATATTTGCATCACTTGAATCATCACATGAATGATGAGATTTTAATCTAAATATCACAATTGTACGACTGTCAATTAGAAAATATAGAATTACGGATTCGTCCACAGAGATTTTTAAAATCGTGAAACCTAATTTATTTTTATTAATTAAAGTGCTAACACAATTTGATTGGAAATTATTCTAAAGCTTAATTTTAAAATAAAGAAACAAAACTGATTTGGAATAAAATATGAGGTGAGTTCTAGGATGTTGGGGTTCCACTATATCATGTATGCTTAAGTATCAAAACGTGTTATAAGTTCTCCAAAAATATCTCGAAACGATTTAGGACATGTGATTACGTTTCGAAAAATAAATCTTTTAAAACCAATAACAATTCTATAAATAATTGATAGTTTTCTTCACTAGGATCGCTTGTAAAAATTATTCTTATGAAGAAACTCAAGCTTAAGGACATATGAAGTTAATTATCATCAATTTTAAACAATAATAAAAGGACCATGGAGAAATATGTTTAGAAAATTAATTAAGATACTTTAGCATACATAATTTAGTTTCATCCCTAATCCTAGATAAGCTACTTAGCTACTCATGGAAAAAAAGAATAAAAGAAAATTGAATAAACATTTTGATTTTATTAGTGGTGGAAAGAGACTTACAATTTTCTTTTTGTTGTTCTATTGATTCAACGACAGACCTCAAAAGCATTAAAACAAGAACAAACTTTTGGTGTAGCTAAAAAAGGACTGCTTTCTGGCAAAGTTAAGAAGAACTGCTCTCCGGTAGAGTAGAAGCAGGATCTGTTGCTGAAACTGTAGCAACCACCGTCACTAAAACTCTTGATTATGAAAGAATAAACAACATTTTTAATGATAGTTTTTTTTCTGTGGTTTGTTTGTCTTCTTCCTCTCTTTGGCATGAGTTGCAGAAAACAACTCTGAAAACTTTGTTTTCGATTTGAGCTCACTCCTCTCTATTCCAGCCTTCCCCAAACTCTTCTACACTGATCTATTTATACTATAGCAACCCTAGAACTCCAAATATCCACCGAATCTTCTTCATCAATGAAAATATCTTCTCGGATTAATCAAATCTCTGTGATCTGATTTTTCTTCTTTTAATAAACTCGGTGATTGATCCTCTTTGTATGTTGTTTCCTTTTCCAGCTCGAAAGTAACAACCTCTTGATATTGTTTCTAAATCAAAACTTGAACAATAACTCACCAAATATTTTCCCAAACTCGCGGATTTTGTTTCCATTTTGTTTTTTTTTTTATTTTCTTCACGAGATATATTTAAGCTGATTTGAGGAGTTCAAGTTCTACATGGGTCTTTTTTTAGTAAGACAAGAATATTTCTTGTCTTAAAAGCCGTACAGATATCTTCAAAACTCGATCACTAATTCATGTAGACGAAGAGGATTGTCTTTCCCGCCAAATTCAATTCAAATTAGAGAGTGGGAGCCCTTAACCAAGGTACGAGTGCCTTTATCCAAACTCATAGGGTGCCTTTAACACTTTTAAAGGTGCTTTTATCAACTTTCGCGTCAACTTTTCCACAATGATTTATTCCACAAAAATGCCTACAAAAGAACATTATTAGTACAAAATATAGAGAATTAACAATATAAATATGAGACCAATTAAGACACAAAAATGTGTCTATCAATAAACCATTAAATTTTAACACATGTCATCACATATATAAACATCACATTTTAACAAACCTTAATAAAAAATTAATCATAAAATAACAAATTAAACATGGATTTCTAATTACATACATGTCCATATAACATAATTACTATCCATGGAATTAAAACAATCAATTAAACATCAACAATTTCATGATTATTAAAAAAAATTGGATTTAGAACTCTAATGGTAGATTAACTTACCTTTGATGATTTTATGGATGGATTCCGGAATTGAAAGATACAATAGAATCACCAATGAGTATGGAGCAAACCCTTTAAATTTGACGCAATAAATCAACCTATAACACCTTGAAGATCAAAAGGGGGTTAAAATGGTTTGAGAGAGGAGGAGGAAGAAAGAAAATTAAGAGTGTTTGAATGAAAAGAAACTCGGGCGTTTCTCTGTATAGAAAAGCTTGAGAGACGGATACCAGTTATCCGTCTGGTCAAGTCAACCAATTAACTGTGGCAGATACCTGGTATCCGTCTCGTACTATACTGACGGATACCAGATATCCGTCTCAGCAAACTAAACGATAGCTTTCCCCCTTAGTGAGACTTTTTTGGACCCCTATATGGCTTGACTATAATTAAGCTATAACCAAGCCATAGCCCCACCATAGTGCTTGGCCTAACAGAGTGAGATTGTTGATGTCAAACCAGAGGTTTTGTTTAAGTTCGACTTCACCTGCGGTGATTTAGTGGTCATGTTCACAAGCTCTATATTCCTCATCTCCCTCGATCGATCGATCTATCTATATCTATATATACTAACAATCCTAAACTAACAGGAAAAAAAGATTAACCCTTAAAAACATTGATTATAGCCCATACAATACATCACCTGATTTCAGTAATTCCCAAACTTTATAAACCATACAACAATCAAATATTCAAAAGTATAATTGGTTCCTTCAAATCACAACTTCCTCTTCTCTATCTAACGATGGTAATAAAAATCCATCGTTAGATTAAATTTTTTGAATTTTAATTCAAATCTTGATTATAAATGAAATTAAAGTGCGGATGACAAAGATTAATCAACTTCAAAAAATGGATTGGTGTATTATTGAATTTGAGTATAAAATACTATTTTAAGGGGTTTTTGGTTCTGTATATGCATTTTAATGTTTCTAGTGGTAATAATGGTGGTAACTGGTGATGTTATTATGTTTGATGTTTCTAAACCCTAAGCTTGTTGAATCTTTCCTTCAATTTTTTTTTTATTTTACCAGGTTCATCATCTTCACAATCTCATTGATTTATAAATCTTTCCTTCAATTGTTTTATTTTTACATGTTCATCATCTCACTGAATGGATGTGTTGGTATTAATTTGAACCGATAATGTAAAGCAACAAGACCATGTTAAATCATCTCACTGATTCAAAAGTATACTGAGCATGGTGTTTTTCATGATGTGGAGTCAGTTTTCAGGCTAAGGGCTCAACAGTCATTTGTTTCACACGTATGAAACCACATGTGTGCATATTAACTATTTAATTGAAAATTCTAACTGTTAGGATATATTCCTTAATATTTATGAGGATAGATTCCCAAACGTATTAGTGAAATCGGAATATATTTTTAATTTTCCTAAATTTAGTAATTCCAAAGGAAAGAAAATGGGCTGGAAATTATGGACTCTCACCCCTTTTACAATCATATGTACCATATGGTGTGAAAGAAAAGCAATTAGAATGGCAAACAAGAGACCTGGGGATCATCATTTTCTGATAATAAAAGTGAAAAGCTTATTTTTCTGTGGGGTCTGCCTCAAACTGGTTTAGGTACCTTTTTTTAAGGAACTCGTCACTAATTGGCCAGATGTCCTTACTCCTCATGCTTAATACCATTGCTGGCTAAGTATTTCTATCTTTAGTTTAGAGATTAAAAGTTGCATCCTGTCTGGTGATTAAGTCAGAATGTAATTATGGAAAACTTGAAAATATATCCAGGATTTGAACTAGCAATTAAGAGATATGTCTCATGATACTAGAAACTAAAGAATATGTCCCAGACGTCTATTTTATCCGTTAAATGGATATATGTGGCCTATTTTTGGACAATTATACCCTTGTTATTTTAATTGGGTTTGTCTCCAATATTTCTCCAACATATGAAATATGAAATAGAATAGGAAAATATATACAGTAATTGTTAACGGATAAAAATATCATGTCTCCAACATTTCTTCAACATTTTTGGACAAAGGCACAACTGTCCATTTAACGGATAAAATGGACGTCTGAGACATATCCCTTAATTTCTAGCGTTATAGGACAGAACCCCAAATGATAATTCAAATCCGGAATATATTCCCAATTAACCCTGTAATTATTTTTTGATACATCAATAAAATTTTAACCTTCCTCACAAAAAAAATGGAAGAAAAGGGAAATTATGGTACTTCAGCTAATATAAGTATTTGATTCACTCACTACTGTTACGAGCCTTTTTCATGATGTAGTGATCTTTTACAGAAATTCAATGGCGCAATCAAAGTAATGAGAGAAATGGTTCCAAGATAACAGAAAATCAAGAATCT
The DNA here is from genome assembly GCA_023531435.1 of Papaver californicum. Taxonomy (NCBI): domain Eukaryota; kingdom Viridiplantae; phylum Streptophyta; class Magnoliopsida; order Ranunculales; family Papaveraceae; genus Papaver; species Papaver californicum. The sequence goes on along the minus strand of JAJJMC010029624.1, from coordinate 11,514,645 downwards.
GTAACCAATAGAAACAAGACAACTGTACAAACAAACACATAAACTGAGTGTACATGAGGTGTGTAACAAACACTTAGGCAAAGAAAGGTTAAGTACTGTATATGCCTCACTACCTGAATTTGATCAGTAAGAATCTCAAAATTCCCTGCTTTGAGACCTGCAAATATTGTTCACATCCTTTTCTAGTAAGTCCAATGCATATGCTGGTCCTTTCTCCGAAAGATGCTAGGCCCATACGTAGAACGAACGATTGTAACAAACAACGGAAGCTGCAATAACGCAAACAGTGTAACAGGTATGCACGTCAACAATGCTATAGGAACTGGAGTCCATGCCCATCTTCGTTCAAGCACAATAGAAAGTGCTGCTCCAAAAGCTAAAATCATGGCAGCTATAGAATAGAAGACAGCTATGAAACCAAAGATCAACTTTTTTGGCAGTGAAAAGAGGAAATCATCCTCTGTGTAACATGAACTTAAGATAGAAAAGAACATAAGTACTGATGCGATGGAAGAGAATAGAGCTAAGGCATCTGCAACTGCAAACACAGTGAACGAGGTTGTATACAAAAAAATTGGAATGCCGTCGTCACTGCCACTGACATTGCCTCCTGGTACTGTAAAAACTGCAGCAAAAACTACAGTAGTGATGAGTGTGGCTACAATCATGCATGAACTGGCTGTATCTTTCATCCGTTTCTCTGCTTTCTCCAACAACTCCTTGTGTTCTTCAGTAAATAGAGCTCGAGGTGTCTTGCCGTAATTAGTTTTCTTTTGTTTATGTCTTTGCAGTACAATATTCTCAACTTCCTGAACGAAGTCATGATAGTGTGGATTAGAGGTGAACGATAAGCGAATCATATAGGCCGTCATAATACCATTCTCTTTTTGCCTATGCCTATGACAAAGGAAGGACAATTAATATACTGGGTGAGTAATTCTTCTGTACCTGATACCACTGAAGCTCTCGTTGCATTTGAAGAGCTGCACCAATAACTGAATTGAGTTGCTGCGGATCTGCTTTCTTTGCGACCAAATGTAGTATGGTGTTATTGTCACCATCTACGGAGGTAGCCAACTTTTTACCCGCATTCATTTCACATATAAGATTAAACATATTTTCTCGCCGGTATTTCATTGCTTCCTCTAATATGGTATTATTGGTCTTCATTTTAACGCACAATAGATCAGGAAACGTCTGAACACACTCCAGTACTATATCAAATGCCCCAAATCTCGTAGTTTCCTCCAAGATGTGTGAATCTTCAAAAAATTTAAAAATCTCTGCGCTGCTCTTCAGAGAAATTTCTTTACAAATACATTTAACTAAGGCCAAGGCTTGTGTATGCATCAAATCCTCCTCATGTACTTCAACGCGAACTGAAGTGGAAACAAAGATGATATTTAGTTAGGTCCTCTTATCACTCACAAATCTGAGCATATACTTTGTTTATAACCAATTACTATTATGGCCCGTTTGGTTCGGATAATTGGATTCCTAAGAATTGGATTATGGGGTAATCCAATTCCTAGAATTGGATTCCAAGAAATGGATTCCTTAATTAAAAAAATAGTGTTTGGTTGGGGAATTGAATTGCATGGTAATCCAAATATCTAATATTTCTTAAATACCTTTACTCTTTGAAATTATATTACTTACACTAAATTGTTCAAAAATTTAAATTTTAAAATTTAAATCTTGGTTGACATAATTCAATTACATGGTAATTGATATGTCCCAAATCACTTTAATACCTTTCTTCCTCTTTGAGAAAATTATAATACATAAAAACATGCTAATTTTAAAATTTTTAATTTTTATTTTTAATTTCTAAACTAAAATATTGTTTGTTATTGTTCAAAAAACAAAATTAAAATTTTATGATGATAAAGGATTACTTACAGAAAATTAAATATTCAAAATGCATTCAATATGCAAAATTACGTATTCAAAGTTGCAAAATTCAAAATGCATAGAACCATGAAAGCTTAATTAACTGCATCACTTAAGAATCTTGTTCTTCACATAGTTTGTTCGTTGGCACAAATGAAAACATCACATTTGTTTAAAATGAAACAAAATTATGATTAATACAAATCACATTCGTTCTAATTTATCAATTGCAAATTACATGGATTTCTGTAATCTTCACTGCACTGATGTCAAATATCACATTGTGCAAATCTATCAAGTCAGCATGCATACCTGAGCAAACTGAAAATACAATATAGTAAAGCCTTTCGCCTCTTCCATAAATAAATGATATCAACAGACTTATTAGAAATAACAAAAAAGTGTAGAAGGGTTAACCACAAAGTCCTAGCAAGTGCACTACTCACCGGTAAAAAGTGGTTCACTGAAGAAATCCTCTTCTAATAAAGGTTTCTCAATCATCCAAATATCTGGACGGGTACAAGGAGCTTTCTTTCTTAAGCGACGTATGTCTTCAGTAGTTGTCAATTGTTGTCGTATTAAACTTCATAGACATTACATAAAAATAGGATCAACATGCAAACTATTTGATATTTAGAAAGCAGTGCATCAACTAACAAATGGAAACAATAGGCAGCTGGCCTGGAGAACAAGAAAGTTGACTCATGGGAGGCATTAAACACAGATGTTTTTGGATGAGCGGAAAAAAATAATCAGGTGCTTGGGAGGGTATAATCTTAATAAATATTAAATAGACATGGGTACAGAATCACATACTCGCCATGTAGGACCATAGAATCATCTATCAGCACCTTCTTCTTAGGCACTCCGGCCCGGGGAGTAGCTCGCCGTCGTTTTGGAGCTGGTTTTCAGGTTGTACCAGAGTAGGCTTCATTTTGAACACTGAAGATTTTCTTCCAACTGAAGCAACAAAATTAATTTTGAATCAAATTGTTCCAAACAATGTTATACTATAAGAAGAACAATAAACAAACAAAGAAAACATCATTCCTATTGATCATTCGAATAACAGATATGGATAGGGAGAACCAGTCTAATACCTAAGATAGATGACATCAAATCATCGTCATCGGGAATAGGGTCCAAAATTCTTTTGGTTTGTGCATCACCAGTAAGATCCGCCGCACTCTCATATACTAGAACTGCTGTACTTTCTATCATGTGACGCTTTCTTTTCAACAGACTTCCTAGCTCATCACCACTTCCTTCCTGAGCTACCTCTTTTCCTGGACTAGACTCTGCAAGTAAATCACATGGTACATCTGGTACACCTTGAACCACAGCTGAAGCATCTCCCAGAGATGATACTATATCAGGTTGGTTCTGAATGTAATTGCATGCACGAAGCATGAAGTTGTGAGGAGACCCTTTTTCAGCGGCGTCAACAACAGTCGAAATATCTGCATTTTCTAATTCAGCGCAAACTTTACCACCTTCAGTCTTCTCGGGCTCATCCGAACCTACTGCTCAGTAGCATTCATGGCAATTTGTGGCTCAACAGCCTCTTTATGTGAAATATAAGATTCAATCTTGCATAATTAAACTATGACTGAGTAAACTATGTTGGTGCATCCTTAAGTATGTATTTTATATTTACTATCCTCAAAGAATTGTTATTCTTACATTCTCTAGCACAATGGTTGTACCTAGTACATTACCTTTTTTTTTTACGCATAGATTTTCTCATTTGGTTTAAATCAAAGGATGACTGATTTAACTATATAACATTATGTGTGAAAAGAGAATCAAGACTGCAAAAGAAAGTAAATGACATAACTGGTTGGAATTTATATTAGTTTTTCAGACATTCCGGATTTCATACATGCAAAATTGACTTTACTAAAGCTATCTACACTCGTATTGTAGAAATATGTCAAGCATAGAGTTGTGTCGTGGGTACAGTTAGATTAAAACACAGAATCTGTAAAAGTTATACCATTAAAAGACAATCAAGCACCAATAAGCTGGATTCCATGAAGTTAAGTATTTCTAGTATTCTTTCCTAAGCTATTTAATCCACGGAACCTGTTATTTCAAGCTATAGAAGTAATGACTATCTAGAAACTCTATCTCTTGTTCCTCAAAGTTACATTGACAAATGAAATTTGCTCTAACCAGACAATGCAATATAACATCTCCATTCAAAGTTATTAACCTAAACCTTCAATTGTAACCATCTCAAGCGCAGTCACAATCAGATCTTCCCCATCATTATAACCGAGATCAACAGCAAAGCTAGATAATAAAAGTTGAGAATTCATCAAACATTTGCAGTTTCATAGAAGATGGTATCATTCTATAGTTTTCTATACAATGTCACCATTTGAACTCAAATGCTTTGAATCAATTACAAAATCTAAATCCGAAACATTTAGAATCTGAATGGTATAACAAGCAAAGGAGTGAGAATCAATTTCTCAGTAAACTAGCATAATCCCTGAATCAAATTTCAAAAAATCACCAACCAAAATTCATGGAAACCTATAACAAAAAATCTTCGCCTCGAAACAATTTCACCCAAATTTAACACAAAATTCAACCTAAATTGTTACGATCATTAGAATTTTGCAATACACAACGAGAATCATACAAAGACGAATAAAAAAAAAACCTACAAACCTTAGTCATAATTAAGAAAAACCCTAACTCTTAAAACCTTAGTCATAGATTAAGAAAAACCCTAAAAAATGTTTAAGAAAGAAAGAGAAGATTTTACCTGAAACGGAGAAGAAGACGGAGAAAATATGGACGATCGCTCTAATCGCTCTGCTTGGTTTGTCTTCGTTTCTCTCTCGCGCAAAGATGAAAATGAAAAATGAAACTCACGATTTTGGTTTTGTTTGGAGGGTAATCTAGTACTTTCAGTCTAATTCTCTTGATTTTATTTTGGAATTGGATTACATTCCATAGATATCCCAATGGAATAGAAAAGAGGGATTATGTGGGAATTGGATTACTTTGGAATTGGATTCCCTTGGAATTGGATTCTGAGTTTTTTGGGCTGTTTGGTTGGAGGTAATTGGGCTGATTCCCTTAGAATCCAATTCCTAGGAGTCCAATTACCCCGAACCAAACGGGCTATTAGAAGGGGGTTTCACATTATATGGCATCTAAGAATACATCCTCTAGGGAATATTATGATATACAACGCCTAGTTAAAGAAAATCTTGTTTGGTCCTTAAGGTCTGACTTGTACTCAAATGTTGTCAAAGCCTTTTTTGCTAGAGTAGGGGTTAGGCATGGACTTCGCCAAGAACAAGACCTGCAGGAATTAAAAAATCAAACTCAAGTTACTGACATGAACGGAGGAAGCGTTCCCACGTTGTTGCCTCACTACCACTTGAGAATGAAGAAGGCCTTGCTGCCATCACTTCCAGTGCACTATATCCAGATTCGTTTTTTTCAGTAGCCAGACTGGGATATTGCTGGACCAGATTCAAGGCAATATCTACAAGAAATAAATTAGCTATTATAGCATTACTGCACTAAACAAAACTAGGATGTGTCTAATTAGACATATAGCAATGAAAACCTTAAGATGCATGCATCCAGTTGGGGATCAAGAGCTAATTATGGGTGACTAATGTGTTTAAACTTCAGTGAATCCTCCTAAAAATTAGTGATGGTTGAGTCATTCATTTCCACAGTTAAGTAAAAAGAGACTAATCCAGGAAAATTTGGTGTGTAATTGTAGGTTTGGATATTCTCTTACCATATAAATTACTAGCAATTGTTATACAGATTAGACTACCTCCCGCAACGCCAGAATATGGACTTGGCTCCTCATCTCTAGTGACACTGCAAAGATAATGGACCATCTTCTTACTTTTCTCTTCCAATGGGTTGGCAGTGTAAACCGCAGTTACTAATGGAACCCAGCCACTGGCATCGCGAATTTGTGTCAAGTCAGGGTTCTTATTCACCATTACCTTGGCGGGTCTGATGATTCCCGCAGCTGCTACAACATGAAGCATTATTTCACCTTCACAGTTCTTCAATGTAAGGGCATCTGATGGCATGAGTTTCACAAGCTTCTCAACAAACAATGAATGCCGCGAAGCTGCAGCTACGTGCAATACGGTCTCATCATTCATAGTTATCTTTGCAGTTATTGCATTTGAATCAGCCTTCAAAATCCTTTTAGCCGTTAGCCAGTCACCTTTTAATGCTGCTTTTACAGTAGCTGGTACTTTTTTACATGGTCCATCGTCATGCCTCCATTCTCTTCTGGAAAGATTGTTTTAAAATTGAACAGTTCATTAAAATTACCTAAAAATATACTCGTCATGTCACGTCTATCGGAAGTTGTTCTAACATGAGCTGATTAATTTAGAAGTTTCGTTACCATATAAATAAAAAACTTTTGGTTTTGCCTCATTTATTTTTCTGTTGACTTCCAAGGCAATAGGTTAAAGGGTATCTGTCAGTAGTAGCTCTTCCACTTGTATATATAGGTCTAAAAAGCTGAAATTATGATGGACTTACAGAAACAAAATTGATAGGTTATTTTAAGAAAATTGCATCCAAGTCTTGTGGTAATATTCGAAAAGACAATTAGCTTGAATATATTCAGCTTACCAACACTATGATAAGCTTATACTCTGTCCCAGAAAAAATAATATATATTTTTAGATAAAAATGAAAAAACAAAAGTATTATTTTCACTTTTTTGGAATAGACATAGAGACGTAGTATAAAATAGGAAAAATTTAAAATATATCCCGGATTTGAATTATCAGTTGGGGACCTATTCCATAACGCTAGAAATTAAGGGATATGTTCCAGCCGTCCATTTTATCCGTTAAATGGTCAAGATAGCACATGTGTGGCTTTACATCTGTCATTTTTAGACAATTATGCCCTTATCATTTTCATATAGATGGTCTAGCTGTGTGGTCCAAATGAGCACCGAGTAAACTCACTGGATCTCCGATGTAACTCACCAGAAGAACAACCAAAAATCTTCACCTTCTCCGGCAGCATGATCTTCTCCGGCGATTCAATCTTCAGCCAAAATCAAACATATGAGAAATGTAATTGGGCTAAAACCCACCTCATTTGTGTATTCACTTTCCCCAAATAGGCAACAGAATGCCGTCAATCATACCGCACAGTGTTCTTGGTCTTGATCTCCGGTGATTTCACAATTTCTTCATCTGGGCTTCGATTCTTCTTCCAAATACCATCAGTAGCTTCTTTAAGAGTCTTCTTGAAGGAGACATTAACAAACCAAATCATGTGGCTGCATCACTTCTATCTCTTTACCGAGCATCACCATAACCCTTCCACGATGTCTTTCCCTCTTCTCTTGGTCTGAAGCTTTATCAAATCTCCAATTCGAAATCCATTCTACCTAAGAATCAACATACTTCACTGGCAAACCACCGCAACAACTAATACCCTTCAATTGAAACCTGGTTTAAGAACTTCACTCACTAATACAGAAACCATAACAATGGATGCACTGGTCGTTCAGACCTTTACACAAACATATGGTATGCGTCCTCTGATAGTGAAGGATATGAGTATTTAGTGGTGTTTATAGCCTCCTATCGTCTTCCCTGTAAACTTGAATTCACAAATTCAAGACAAACCATCTCAGTTCACCATTCAAAACACCTCAAATCCCATAAATTCAACCATACATCATACGCCAAGAACTGTTATTTCTTGTCCCTGTGTATTTCCAGCCTTGAGCTCTACTTCTTGTCTGTATTTTTTAATCTGAGACCAACCCATCTCTTCTAAACCTGCACGAACTCTAGTTAGTCCTTAAGCTTCACCATTCACTTCCCCACTGTCAATGGAAGAGACATTATTCTTCTCTTTTGTTTTCTCGACAACTAACAAACCCTAGTTAGTCCTTGTAACATCATCGCAACCACCGTTCAAATTTTTTGAAGGTGATTGAAGCATATAGAAAGGTTAAGAAGACGTGATGCTCATCCGGACCACACAGCTAAACCATCTATCCGAAAATGACAAGGGAATAATTGTCTAAAAATGGCATGTGTAAAGCCACACATGTGCTATTTTGACCATTTAACGAATAAAATGGAAGGCTGGAACATATCCCTTAATTTCTAGCGTTATGGGACAGATCCCCAAATGATAATTCAAATCCGGGATATATTTCCAATTTTCCCTATAAAATATTATTGGTCTGGTCTTAGACCAGTGACCTATAGTCACTCAGAAATTTTTGACTCGTAACAAACGACAAACAGTACATATGCTGTAAAAGTATCTGAGTTCCATAACAATTGAGAAGGGTATTTGTGAATCTATTTTGCTGAATATACTGGAAGTAACGTCATTGTCCTTGATGATCTCAACTGGTATTTCGCTTGCCATATACTCTGAGTTTACATCCATCAAATATTCAGTGGCACATGTTAGTAAAAAACTTTTATTAGGGCATCCACAATGGTTGGATCAAAACCAAAGAGTAAAGAGTAAAAATTTTACTCTTTGGTCCGGCCCAAAAACAACGGCTCAGAGACTAAAAATGATCGGGCGGTGCTCCAGGATAACGCGTGTTGTTGGGCGGTTTTCTAGCGTAACGCTTGTTGATACGGGCGGTTGTCTAGCGTAACGCTTGCGTGAGGCGGACGTCTAGAAAAACGCTTGATGTGGGGCGAGAACAAAATATTACGCCTGATTCTAGACGGACTCCTAGAAGCACGCCCAAGAGACGGGCGCACCACTAGACAAACGTCTGATGGAGCGGTGCGCTAGCACTACGCCTGATCGAGTCATCCTTGTGCGAGAGAAGCGTGTGAGCTGAAAAAGACGGGCTGTGTCCTAGCGCCCCACCTACAATTCCAAGCGAGTTCTTAACGGCCCGCCCCATCTTCTCTGCCTTCTTCTTCGGCCGCAACTTCTCTTTTTTCTCCTGAAACCTAATCTTCTCGTGTGCAACCCTCTTCCGTCTCCTCCTCTTGTGAACCCTATTCTTCACTAACGATCCCCCAAAGACCCGCCTACGTTTTTGAGGCTCCGCTCAATCTTTTTTCAAACATACAAGCGCAATCAAGGTAATTTCTTTTATTTTTTGTAAATTATATTTGTTTTGTAAATTAAATTTAGATTATGTTTTATTATTATGTTTTGTTAATTAAATTGGTTTATATATGTTGAATGATTAAACATGTGATTATGAAATAGATATATTTAGGTTTTAGAAATTGTAATTATGGAATTGGGATAATTTTTAGGGTTTAAGGATGTTGTAAAATGGGTATAAAAAATTGATGATAATTTGTTAAATTGAAGATAGAATTGATTAAGTTGTTGTTTAATTTGAGTTGGGTTGTGGTTAATTTTATGATGAATTGACTAGATTGTCTTGAAAAATGGGGAATTTTGATGATTTTTGGTACAATTGAGGCTTTGATATTGGAGTATTTTGTGAACCCTACATTTTTTTCAAAAATGTTTGATTTTTGTATGTTGGTACATATGATTATATAATTAGATAATTACTTTTGTAATCATGAAATTATTATGTTTTTCCTTGATTTATTGATTAATGTAGATTTTTATATTTGTGCATTGTGAGGATTACTCATGATTTTCAATCTTGTATGAACTGTTTGGCCAAATGTCGAGCAGTGTGACGTCCAGATCCGTTGGTCGAAGGAAGAGGGACAAGAAGGCTAAAATTGTCCAGGATTCAGATGAAGACCGTATTACTGAAGAAAGGGTAAAGGTTCCCGTGTTGGATAACTATACTGTTGTGGAAGATAATGAAGGTCACGCCTCCACCAATATTACTTATTCAAACGACACCAAATTTAAGTTTTCACATCGTGGTTCCCTCAAACGGTCCTTCAGACCTATGCAGGTATTGTTAAACACAGCCCTAGGGTCAAATATATTATTGAAAAGGGATGATGAGACCGATTACTTACCATGGATGTAGTAGATTCATCGCACGCACTTATTGATTATATTGTTGAGCGTTTTTGGGATACCACGAACACTTTTCACTTCTCGTTTGGTGAGCTTGGGTTCACACCCCTTGATTGGGTAATGTTGACAAGACTTAGTATTGGTATTGGTAGTCCTATTCCGTATGACTCGGGGAAGTACCAATTTGAATATGTCCGGGCATATTTTTTTCCTGAAATTAAAGATAGTGAGGTTTGTAGAAGAAAACATATTCCCAACCAGTGGGTTTCAGATGCAATTACGGTTGCATTTTTGAGCACATATTTTGATCCACAAACGTTGGTTGCGGCTAACGATGATAGCATACTTGATGATAGAGTGGCCAGAGCCTTCTATATGTATGTTTTGGGTCAATTCTTCTTTTCAAATGCAAAAACCTATATTGATGCTGGATGGTTAGCTTCTTTTGAGGATCTAAATGCAGTTAACGATTATGACTGGGGTAGTGCTGCATTTTCGAAATTGTATTCCGGTCTCGCCGCATCTGGCAGGGGACAAAAGTCATTGGCTGGACCCTTCCAAATATTGGAGGTAAATTTCTTAGTCTTATTTATAATTTTTTTAAAATTTTATTTCTTGCTCACTTATTTATTCCATTGGTTGTCTTGACATTTTAGTTTTGGGGATACGAATATCTGGGCATTTGTCGGCCAAAGAACCCAACGCCTGAAAGTGAATCAATGTGGCCTAGATGTTCTCGGTGGTTGGGAACACGGAGGAAGAGTATTGATATTGTTCGTTCAAGGACTTCTCTTAATCAGTTGTCTGTAGACGATGTGACCTGGAAACCGTGGGAATCTGCGATCATGGTCCTAGATACTGAAATTGGACGGAAAACAATAGAGCTCTCAGAGAAAATGGTTATATTCTCTTGGCTAGGCACTGTGAGTTTATAATTTATTTCCATATGAATGTTATTTATTTTCTTTGAATTTCGGTTAATTGATTGGTTTATTTGTTTATTCTAATTTTCTTTTCAAAGAATAACATGTATCTCGGAGATCGGTGTTGGAGGAAATACCATCAAACATGGGGCGTTCCTAGCAACCCGCCTAGTCATATTTCCAACTTGAACAACGACGATGCTGAGGAGATGAGCGAAAACTGTCTGGTCTCTGCAAGTGAATTAGTACGTGTCATTACGTATGATCTATATATGGAGTACTGGCGACATGTAACTAACCTGCAGAAATATGCCACCAAAGTCGATTGGGAGGTTGAAACGTACGGTTATGCTGGTGACCGTATTAAACACAACATCCAACGTCCTCGTCAACATGTATCCATTCCTCCTCAACAACAATTGTCATACGTAAGTATACAACAAACCTCTGTAAATTTGATTTTAGTATATAGTAATGGTTGAGAATTTGATTTTAATTTTTTCATAACAGGTCGAGGCTTATGGTTTAGTTCAAGATTATGCTGATTTTACGCAAGAGTTTCGTAACTTTATGTTAAATAAAACTAAAGAGAGGATGGACTTTTTCATGGCCAAAGATGAAGAAATACGGGGTACACAAAATGAAAATAACATGTTGAACTCACAGCTTGCCCATTTTCGTCATCAACAACCACCCATTGGGTTTGGCACGTATGCTCAAACTATGCCACCACCGATGTGGAATACCATGGGTCAGGGATAATCATCAACAATGCAATCAAATAACTATAATTCCAGATCATCTTTGCCTCCTTTTATGCCCTCGTGCTTGGCATCCGGGAATCAAGATACGGAAGAGTAGTAATTCATTAACATTGAATTGTTAGTTGAACAAAAAAAAATTTCTTTTGTCAAATTTGAATTGTCTTTTCAAATTACTTTTCTTACATTATCATTGTCTTTTACCTGCTTTCTGTTGTCATCTCCTAAGATATTTATAATCTTTTCTTTTGTCATTTATATCTGTTTTGTATTGTCAATTCAAAACTCTGTTTTTTTCCTTTGTCGTTTTGGTCATTTGGTATTGTCTTGTCAACCGACATTTCATATCTCTGATGCGTCTGTTCACCCCACTTGCCTGAACTCAGTTTTTGCATTAAAATACCAACCATGTTTGGTCATATCAAAACTCAAAATCTTATCTTAATTTGCCTATAAATTAAACACTCGATTCTCCAATTATACAAACCAAAAATACAAACATCAAAAAGAAAATGGCATACTATCAAAATAACAATCAATACTATGGTTCTTGTTATTACATTCCTCCTCCTCATTCTTCTTCTTCTTCTTATTCTTTTTCTTCTTCTTCTGGTGATGATGATAACAATAGTTTGTACTCATCAGACGAAGGTTTACTTGCATTGAGCCAAAATAACCAAGCAATCATTGCGGGATTCATTGTTTCAAGTATGAACTGGCCACATACTCGTATGATAATACCAAGAGAGCGTGAGGAGGGTGCAAAACTTCTATGGAAAGATTACTTTTGCAGAAACCCGACGTTTCCTCCTCATGTATTTCGTACAGGATTTAGAATGCGGCGAGAATTATTCAACCGTATATTGGGAGATGTCGTAGCTGTAAATAATTATTTTTTTCAAAAAAAAAGATGTTTGTGGTGGTCTTGGATTAACCCATCAGCAAAAAATTACTGCAGCAATACGAATGTTAGCTTACGGATGTGCGGCCGATGCAATAGATGAGTATTTACGGATCAGAGAAACCACAATTTTGGAAGCAACTCGTAGGTTTTGTAAGACGATAGTGCATCTGTACGAGGAAGAATATTTGCGCACACCAACTGAGCGTGATGTTGAACTGCTTGTTGCTGAGAACAAGGAAAGGGGATTTCCGGGGATCCTGGGTAGTGTTGATTGCATGCACTGGAAATGGGATAAATTCCCATCCGCTGAATCAAATGCTTACACTTCGTACAAAGGTAGTGAAAGTATTATCCTGGAGGCAGTGGTGTCATATGATTTGTGGTTTTGGCATGCATTTTTTGGTATGCCTGGTTCTAACAATGATATAAATGTGATGAACCGTTCTTATATTTTCAAAAAGCTTATCAACGGGAAAGCACCGCCTGTGAACTTTGTTGTCAACGGACATCAGTACGATATGGGGTATTATCTTGGTGATGGAATATACCCAGAGATAGCTACTATTGTGATGTCGATTAAACATCCAGATTCCCAGAATAAACAAAAAATTTTTGCTATGCAAGAGGGTTGCCGAAAAGATGTAGAACGAGGCTTCGGCGTACTGCAAAATCAATTTGCAATCATCAAGCAACCAACACGAATGTGGAATCCTGACGTACTAGCATATATAATGAAAACTGTAATCATTCTACATAATATGATAGTGGAGGATGAGCGTTTACCCGGTGATTGGCCGCATGAGTATGATCAACGCAGCTACGGTGCACCGGTAAATATTTCTAGACACAACACTGCTGAACTTTCAAGAATGAGAGTGGACCAACGCCGACGTGCAGTACACAACAAAGATACTCATATTCGTTTGTGAAATGACTTGATCGAACACTTATGGTCAGATTTTGGTGAGGAATAAAAATTTATAAATCATATGGATAGGTTTTGTGGGTAAATCTCTTGTAAACCCGTCCGAGACACAACTCGGCCGCCAGGGGCACCTAGGGGTTTAAAGGCTTGCTGCACATGCTAAGTGCAGCCGTGATGCCTGCGAAAGTGAGTTTAGGTCTACTTATTAGTTCATGTATTATCAATATATTTTAATAGATGGCCACATTTCATTAGTTAATCGCTTTTGTAAAACAGTTGAACGTAAAATCATTTCATTGAATCGAAAAGGCATACATCGCGTAACATTAAAGGAAATGAAATATAATAAATTAGTAGATTACACTTAAACACTTAAGCAAAACTATATCAAACCTTCAACGGGTCGTATGACGCCCGGGACGACGTTCTTCACATCTTCGGAGAATAATCAACACAAAAGGTTTGTATTCTTCCATCACCCTTAGGATCTCGAAATGAGGTTGGTACCTGAAATCTGAACCTTTCCATCTTCTCCATTCCTCCAGAGATATGCAAACAACTTCATCATCAGTTTCATTCCTAATTCTTCTTTCATTCACCTTAGCGGTTAAAGTAGAAAATTCTAGTACTGCCCTTGTTATTTCCATATAGTGACAAAAGTTATTGGGGTTACCGGTTTTATTACAAAAGTTAGCATGGATATGTTCTAACCATTCCATGCTCATTGAACCATTCATTCGACGTTTATGACCACTTGCTGGATAATGTAATACTATGTTTCGACATAGGGATAAATCTTCCTATACGGTAAAATTCTCTGCATTAAGTCTAAAATTTTCGTAAGCCATAATTATGAAAACGAGAGATTATAAATCTTCTATGAAATGTAAAAGCTGTGGATTTGAAATGGGAATGAGAGATATAAATTCATTTATTTATAGGTGTATCAGAATACAAATTATAGCCGTTGATCAACGGTAACAAATCAGAACGGTAATAAAACGGTAACAACCAAATCAAATTAGCCAGGCGCAGGCCTAGAACTAGGCGGACGTCTAGACGTACGCTCCATATTGGGCGGTGCCTTAGCAATACGTTTAGACATTGGCGGTATTCTAGCGTTATGCTTCAATGGGGCGGGGATTTGTTTACCGCATGTTAGTGGGTGTGATCCTAGACGCACGCTCCATCAGGCATAGTCTTAGGTTAGCACTTGATCATGCGGAGATTTGGTTACCGCCCGTGTTTTCAAGCGTTACGCTAGAATATCGCCTGACATCAAGCAGTTCACTACACATCCGCTTACCATCAGGCGGACACCTACACCATCGCTCGACTAAACCAAGTTTAGTCCAGAAAAATTCTCAGATTTACTCCGCAACAGTGTTTTTTCCGGACTAAAGACTACTTTCATTCGTCCTGCTGTGGCTGGATAAATTGGACCATCGACTACTTCTACTCTTTGGTTGTGAAATGCTCCAGCTATTGTGGACGCTCTTAGAATCATTCATCAAGAAAATTATCAACAGGAATGCAACATGAAAACTAATGAATATATCATACCGGAACAATTGTAGTCACCATTGGTGATGTTGTTATTATGCTGCAGCTGGATCTTTGGCGTATCGACAGGCATATACTCTGTTGCATTATCAAATTTCATGACATCTATGGTGTGTTGAAAATGTATTATCAGCTTAAGACATATTTCATGACTAGAGATGAAACGATATACGTACCCAATTCGTAATTGTAACCATTGTTAATATGCTGGAAATGATAGTCAGGTGATGAATCAACAATAGTACGACATATTTCTTCTGGTGCATGGATTGGCTTTGACGTATTCTCTGTACGTTCTAATGGAGATATTGGAATCGACATCCCCTCGAGTGTAAACATTGTTTCCGAATAATTTATTTACTGACGATTCTATATCGTTTTCCATTGATGATATTGTTGTACGCATATTAATTGTAAATTGTACTTAGTATGTTCTCTTTTAGAAAAAGAGTCTTTGCTTGTTGCTTTGCAACTGCTCAGTTCATAAACTTATTATTGAAATGATGGCAGATATTTTAACAGTAAACTTGATTTATTGAAAGTAAGAAGAATGCAAGAGAAATGAATGAATGGACGAGAAACATTTATCGTCTCATGGATGTTGTTTTCCAACGGAATGAACTATATTCTTCTCAAATCCATTTAAAAACAAAAATTATGCTTCTCAATTCAATTCCAAAAGACTAGCTCCAAATGATCAGCCGCCGGGTCAACCAGGGACGGAGACATAATGGGTAAGTGCCTAAGTGGGGACATGTGTCCCAATTATTTTTTTGCATGATTACATTTGGTTCTATTCGTTTCTTTCATAGCAAAGGAAAAAGTCACGACCACGATCTCAGCAATGTCATAACCATAACCTATAGGGATAATCACAACTTAAGTGGTAAGAGACATGGACTATGTTTATGGTGGTCAGAACGAGCCTGCTATGAATCGGACTCCTAAAATATTAATAATAGGACAAGGGATAGAGCCATGGTAATTTAGTCTTGGGGTTAAATATTTTCTCTGACATTCACAAATTTTTTAACCCTTTTAATAAATATTTAATTCTACTTTACATATTAACACCCACAAAGCCTATTTATATTTAAACCTAAAATTTTATGGGGTCTACAAACCCCATAAAAACTTTATGGTTCCGTCCCTGAATAGGACAAAAGCATTGTGGTATTTGAGAGATATGCTCGAGGAAGTTACAAGGTTAATGAGATCAATTTCACATCATACTCTCTCTAATATAATTATAGGGAAGGCAACTAGGTGGTGGATGGCCTAGCAAACCATGTTACAGGCAAAAGTTCACAAGGATTCTTTGAAACAATAATTTTGGAGTATGTGGTTCTTAATTTTTTGATTTAAATTGTAACCAATGATTCTACGGGAGTAACTTACCCGCGTGTAATCTTGTTTTAATCTAATATGTACTTTCTTATGCTTCAAAGAAAAAGAAAAATAAAAAAAAATGGTTTAATTTAAGATAACATATACATATACTTCAGTTGTAAATTAAACTTATAAATTTGGTCCATATCAGACAATAGGCAATAGATTACATGGTAGAATTTTGGTGCTTGCAGATTTACGGTTATCGGGACATATTTTTGTTACAAAGAACGACTTTGGGTTATTGTATGAATTTTCAGCTACGAGGAAGATTTTGAATTACGACATACATAACTTTCTTTTTACGTTCCATATATGGGGAACTGTTAAAAATAAGTGCAAGTCTCAACCACCAAATAAATGAGAATTAAATTGGATCAGTAAACTACCAACGGAAGAACAAGCAAAAAAGGGGGAAATTTGAGGAAAAAAACGAAGAAAATAAAGTTAAATAGGCGTGCTTCCAAAAGGAGTGTGATGCATTGGTTTGATCTATCACCGAGGAAGTGTACGAAAAAATTCTTCGGATGTCAATTGCATTGGAACACTCACTATCCAAAGGTTGTATCGTATTTAAAGGAACAATTGTTGGAACTTCATTAACAGAGAGTTATTTATGGATTTACCGACCGACGTGAACACTTTGACATTTAGGAGAAAAATATACCAGAGTCGTCTCACAAACGATTCAAGAAGAAGCTTTATGGGGTGTTGATGGGTTTAGTACGTTGTTCGAAACTATGCATGAATACTTCATTCGTGATATCGATAAAACTAAAGAGAAATTCTAAAAAAACACAACCAATAATATGGCAAATAACCGTTCTTTCGGGGAATAACTTACAACATGTCGTATGGTGCAATATTGAAAAATTGACAATCGAAAAGTTGTATAAGAAGTGGGGTATTACGGTGGGTAAAGAGTGTGTTGGTTCTATGATAACATTTATGGGACTATCGTGTCGTTATATGATATATAGCTAGTTACCAAGGATATGTGGTCTCTCTAAATGATACAAATGTGTTAAACAGTTATGTTCATCCATCGTCCCACAAAAGGTCGTGGAAAAGAGTTTGTGAATACAAAGGTAGGATGACAACTAGCCAAGATATACTCTAAAATCAACAAAACATAAAAACAAATTTAGTTGTGCAATTTGAGGCCAATCATCTACCTATAAGGAGGAGGTTAAAGACCCCCCTAAGGGAAAGCTCATTGGTAGTCCAAGTACCAAAGTGCATGACAAGGAAATAAGAGATAAAACACACGAAGGAGTTAACTAGTACTAAGAAAAACCCATCGACCCACTAGTATACCGACATGATGTACAAAAAGGTTGAAGTGAGGGTTTCAAGTAAATAGGGTCTGATGCACTTAAGAAAAAGGCGAACCAAGTGAATGAAACGTTAAACAAAAGGATTTGGTGCTTCCCTCACAACAAAGTCAAACAAGTAAAGAAAATGTGCTGCAAAAGGGTCCAATACTTCTCTCACTGCAAAATAAAACAAGTAAACTATATGTGAAGCAAAAGGATTCGGAACTTCCCACGTAACAAGAAAGCAAACAAATAAGGAGACAATTTATGGTGACGTTAGTGTGATAGCAACCCCTAATAAAGAACAAGGAAATATTAAAAAATCACTTGGTTCAACTAGCTAACATCATTTATGACAACATCATTTATATCCACCAACGATTTCGACGGGGATGGAAATTATAATTATCATATTGTAACAGAATAAATGAGATCCTTTAGTACGTCGACTGAGGAGTACAATTGGGACCAGTGCACCTATGCAAGGAAAGTGATGTTGGAGAAACTACGAGTTGTCCCTGATTTTATAAGACAATGTTGGCATAAGCATATTATGTTAAAAATACAAACTCGCATACTCGGGATAATAGGGACTTCTGTTAGAACATTGCTCGGTTGAACCCACGGGCGGTTGGTATGTGACGAGGTCTGTTGTTATCAAGTTATATACCAAAACTTATGTTTGAACTATTTGATAGAGTCATACTTCATAATGGGTTAAACTTAGGTTATAGAGGTTATGATGGAATACTCAAATTACCACTGAAGAATTGAAAACGAAAAACTGAAGATTACAAGAGGATAACATCCGTCAGACATGTAAGTATTTGATTTTTAATCATGATTATTATCTTCTATCTATCCACCTAATTGTGAAGGAAACCTAGCACCAATATACAATTGTGACTTTAGTATGAGAGACTTGATCATTTTTTTATGATCAAAGCACCAAAGGAATTAGATGCAAAAATAGTGTTATATTATTCACTGTATGACTTTCGAATATTTGCTTACAAAAACCTTCGAAAGTGAACGAATAGTGGCTGTCATTGTTAGTAACACAAGATATAAATTGCTTTATTACCAGCTGAGTAACCATGAAAGCAAAAGTTAAACCAAAATCTAGGGCGTTCATAATATAACCAGTTGTGAGACCGAATGACAAAGATGAAGGTTTGGCTCACAATGATCACTTACAGGTATAAGGCAGAAGTCATTTCACGGGGACTTTCCCTAATAGATCTAACATGGAATGTTTTCTACATCGCAAACATGTGAAAAATATTTTAATTGCATGAGGCAGATTAATAAAAACGTCAACCAAGATATAGTAAACATTAAGTCTTACTGGAAAGAAATTGGTTTTGTATGTTGTCCAAAATAATAAGTCTGTCACCAGAGCCTGATAACTACCAATCACTATACCAGTTGCAAAAATATCCTTTAATTTCCAGTTATCAGGTGATGGTGAAGGCTTTACTCTATCTTTTGAGATGGTCATGGTAGTTCCTAGAGATGTATTACATACGATAACGAATTTGATTTTTAAAGTCATGTTGTAAAGTATATAAAAAAACAGTAATCGAACCATCATTTAAGATGACAATAACTAAAACAATGAAAAGAGAACACTTAAACTTCCATATCAGAGAGACCAACATGAAGCCGAACTGCAAATTGAAGCGGCAAGTAAGAGACAAACATAATGACAATAATTGACGATTCAGTAAAGCCGATTTCAAAAACTATTTCAACTTACGACTATACGGATTGTGATTGAAATAATGTATATCTGCAGCACAAAGAAAAAATAAATTGTTATCTATAGAATATTCATACAATGTAAACAGAAGGACCAGAAGTAATACTGATTTCAACAACTATTTCAAATGAGTATCTAACCATAAAAAATTCTAGGAATCTTTCTGTGTTGCAATCAAGAAGTGCAAAATTGAAAGAGATAAAAAAAAAGTGTATTAGTTTTCCCTCTCATTCACGTGAACATAGTTTCATGTTGGAAAGTAAAAGTCCAACTTCTGAACACTACTTTCCATGTGTAGGCCTATTAGTTAAACATAAGTTTTTCTCATTTTCAACAAATTAAAGAGTTTAGTATCGGTTCATGATTTTGTTGCTAGTATAATATGAACACTGCACTTTTATGATTTTCCCTAATCTTATTATTTTCTTTACACAAGTGTTGCTCTTCAATTGATAACAACATCGTTGCAGTAGCTCAATATATTGTTGACGGCGAAACTATAACTTCTTCCCTCGATGAAATCTTTAAACTTGGCTTTTTTAGCCTTTCTAATTTTAGCAGTTGTTAATAAGATTCCAGAACAAACCATTGTATGGATTTTCAACATAAATAACCCACTAAAAGATTCTTCTGGTCATACTTAAGGTGAATGGCAAGGAAAAGACGAAGGTTGGATATTCAAGGTGTAGTTTTTCATCCTTTGGAAATGTGACGCCCCAACTAAGACACCTACGTAGCTAATAAGATTACAACCTAAACTTGAAGTATTACAATCTAGATCATCGATTTTAAGAATCATAATTGCATAAAGTAAACAAAACAAACCCAAGCTCTCTTATATTTTAAGAATGAAAATTTCTCGAGTGATATAAATATATTAATGTGTGGTTTTCAGATAGATAAATAATACATATATACAAAGATATAACTAATACTTTTAATTTTATTAATTAATATAATTTAATCCTCAAATTCAATTATTAATTTATTACGCGACGTAATCACTATTTAGCCAGTCAATAGCCATTGACTTGCTTGTGGGTCCTTACATTCTCTTTATCTTATAGAATTTTCGTCCTCGAAATTAGGAACGTCATTCCAGTCTTCAGAACTCCCCACCTTATAAATTGAACGTCTCTTTATCTTGGTGTAAATATTGCTCATACTTACAAACATACGAATTTCAAGTCCATCTAAGATGACTTTGAATATGCAAAAATTAAACTATAAAATCTTAAGCAATTTAGTCGAATCCATATATACTACAATTTAATGTATTTCTAAATGGAAAATTTAACAATATGGGTCCAATAAAAACCCGTTTTATAAATATAAGCCTTTTTTTTTAATATTTCGAATATAGGCATGTCATCCACTTTATCATCCAATTTTGTTATCTTGGTAAATTTCTCACGAGATTGGTTAATTTCTCACTTACCGGTAATATAGTGGATATATAAATTTACTTAATTAACCTTCACAGTGTTTATACACACGAGCCTAAGTGGTGTTGTATTTTCCAAACCATGTGTATGGTAAATAATGCTCGATCCGTTGATGGAGATCTCAGGAACTAATGTACGATATAGATACAGATGGTAGGTTTTAAAAAAACTGTGTGAAGAACATACGTGTGGTCCTCGAATCGTGTACGGTTCAAGATCGAGCATCTATAATAAAAACATCTCTATGAAGATTGAAGGATAAGATTCATCATCTTCTTTCCTTAGTCAGATTCAGAGAGTGAATCGACCATTTCTTCTCCTATCTTTCTTTTCTCTTCTAGGTTTTCTCTGTTGAAACCGGCTTCATCATCTTCGTGATTTCAAAGGGAAATTCTCGACAACAACCATCAAGAATATGATATTGAGGAGGTGTAAAAGGTTGAACTTGTCTGAACCAAAGAAGATGATGGAGAAGAAATTGAATTGATTTCTGGAAACCTTAAAATCAATTTTGGAGAAAAATTGAATTGATTCCTGGAAATCTAAATTGATTTCAAATTTTTCTGTTAAATTGGGTTTTAAGATATGGGTTTGAATGATATGGATTTGTTATATTGGGTTTTTTTATTAAAACCCTAAAATCAATTTTGGGGGAAATTATATTTGTGGAAACCGAAATCGATTTTAATTTGACTGTTAAATTGGGTTTTAGTATATGGGTTTGATTGTTTCGAATTTGTTATATAAGGTTTGTTAGCTAAAAACCTAAGATCAATTTTGGGAAAAATTTATGAAATTTCAAAAAAATTTGGGGTAAATTGATTTGTTCAATTGACTGTGTTTAGGGTTTCAATTTCAATTTTGTGATTTCAAATGAATGTTTTCATGTATGTCTGAATTACCCTATGGTTCAAATGTTTCTGCATGGTAGTTGATCATAAGGTTTGATTTGAAATATTGTGTACTTTGTTGTAGGAAAATGTTTACCGATATGTGTTTTATAGATGCCACATGGCAATCAGTGATGACGTATACAATTTGGCCACGTGTGCAGGTGTAGAAGAGGTCGATCTGAGTTATAGATGGGTTCAGTGGTTTCCAAGGACTTATATGTCTTTTCAGTAGAGAAAACTGAGCTAACAATCTTATTAAAACATGCCTATATTTGAAATGTTCAAAAAAAAAAAAAGCGAGCCTATTTTTGAAAAGCAAAAAGCAAAAAAAAAGGAAAATCCTATATTTGTAAATGGCCATTTCCAAATTTAATTTCAAAAGAAATTTTACTATAACAAGATAATCTTTAAAATTTGCTAAGTAACGTAAATTACAATTCTTACTAGGTTTACGTACTAATTAAATATTTTCTCCGTCCCAGGAAAAGAGTTACTATCACTATTTCATTTTAACCTATTTTCCTAGGACAGAGGTAGTATTATGTAAGATAATTTAAATTATATATTAATTAATTGATTACTATTATCTTATTTTATTTTATTTATTCATTTTTTTTTGTTCATTTTATTTTAGGTGATTAATTTATCATACTATTGACTTTATTGAATATAAGATAACCATAAATAATTATTAATAATTTTTATAGATAATTGTCCTAACTATTATATATTAAATTTATTATAGATATTATTATATAAAAAGATCAATTACAAGAAACTAGTTGGAAGTCTAGCCACAAGTTGGGCTTCAACCCCTTTCTGGATCACAATACCTATTCCATGAAAAAGAGAATTGCCTATTTTATCATTCATGTAGTAGCTAGTTAGAAAAATTTTGAGCCTTTTTAAAAAGACTATTAAAGACTATTATATCCTCCCAAGTTCTCCAAGTGTGGTGAAAGCCAAGATACCAAATCTGTAACCATGAGCCGAACATTTATCAAGATACTTCTCGCGTTTGCGCGTGACAACATTTATAGTTATTATTATTGTTATTATTATTTTGGTTTGTAATTTTTACTCATATATATTTTATCATCATAATTTATATATTCTATAATATTACATGTCTACCTTTGATCGTATAAATTATCTTTTAATCGTTTATTAATACATTATTTATTTATATATTTAATTAGTTCTTATAGTATTATAACTTATCATTTTTATTCCTTCTATCGAATTTTCCTCTTTTTTCCCCTCATAATCTATTAAATCTTTATTTCTTATGTTTAGTTCTCTTTAATTGTGAATATTATCCATATCCTCATCTATAGGTCTATATTTATTATCTTTATATTATCTATTTAATTAATATTCTATTTCTCTATATTATTATTATTATTAATTATAATATCCTATCTCATTTTTTTCCTATAAAAATCTTTTACTAGAGTTAAATAATATTTATTATGGTAAATTACATTTTTATTAATTACTATTATATATTTATTAGGCAAATATTATTTAAGATAAATTTAATATTAACATAGTAAAATATTACTATTATTATTTATTTATTATCATTTTTTCGGTTTTATTATTATATCCGAACTTGTCAATATTTTTATGAATAACTCACAAGTGTATCTTATATTAATTATTTATTTACACATACTAATTATTATTAATATTTTTATTTTACTTGTAGTGTCCTTTATTTTAGTTTCACTAAATATACTCAAACTATTTCTAAGGGTATTTATTTTGATTTATAAGGCCATCTAAATTTAAATGTTTTATAACTAACTATGTATACAATAATTAGTCTCATATATATTTTATTAAGTACAAAACTATATGCACAAAACTATTTACAAACAAGTACGTCATAACAGAACAATACCTAGTTTTGTTTTACAAATGAAACGTAAATATCAATAATTAATCTGACAGACAATTTATGAATAATCAAATTAGTCACTATAACTAAAACTTAAATTATCTTGACATATTTATCTGATACAAAATTTGATTTTATTTTCCTAAGGTGAGTTCTGTAAGAATTTAGATAGTAACTAAGCTCTAAGTAAACTATACTAATTATTTCAAAAGAAATTCACTTCTTATAAACTTGAAAATTCAAACTCAATTTAGATGAGTTCGAAGCAAACATGAAATGAAACACAAATCTATATGGATTTCTATAATGAAAATCTAAAATCCTTTGCTCTAGATCTACTAATTTCTATTTTAATTTATTATTGGCTCTAAGTTGTCTACATTCATTAGATTATTGGCTCTAAGTATATAGGAAGATACTAAATAAGCTTCTAAGCGAATTTGGAATCTACTAGTTCACTAATAGAAACAAGTTTTTCTTCTATGGATAGTAATCCCTGAATACAGTTGCCCTTTCTAGGATGACCAGACCTGAAAATACGTTCCTACGATCAAAGATGACACAAACATGTCAAAATTACAAACCTCACTATTCCCCAGTGCTGGTTCACTAAGTGTCAATAATTTAAACTAATTAATCTTTAATCTTTAATCGGTAATATCTAATCTTTATCGAAATTTCTAAACTATATTGTAATTGGTTTTTTAGCCTACAATTTTTACTTCATAAAATATATAAATAATATATTTACATAAAATAGGAAACAAGCAACCAA
Organism: Papaver californicum; assembly: GCA_023531435.1. Classification (NCBI taxonomy): domain Eukaryota; kingdom Viridiplantae; phylum Streptophyta; class Magnoliopsida; order Ranunculales; family Papaveraceae; genus Papaver; species Papaver californicum. Next base: position 11,490,219 of record JAJJMC010029624.1, on the reverse strand, counting down.
CATGTATGTTATACAAATCAATCAACCAATTAATAAATCTTTTAGTTCTTTTTTTTGTGGTAAAGATTTATCTCACAACCCAACCCAGTTCTAAAATAGTCTAGTTCACTAACTGGCATTGGCTATTATCTATTATTTCCCATATAAGATATAATAGTGAGATCTGATACCAACTTGTGACGTCCCAACTAAGACACCCACTTAGATAATAGGATTACAACCTAAACTAGAAGAATCAAAATCTAGATCATTGATTATAAGAATCATAACTGCATAAAGTAAACCAAAATAAACCCAAGTTCTTTGATACTTTAAGAATGAAAATTTCTCGAGTGATATGAATATATTAATGTGTTGTTTTACAGATAGATAAATAATACATATATACAAAGATATATAAATATCTTTAATTTTCTAAACTTTAAGCTACGAAAACATATATCTTCACGTACACCATTTCTTCTGATAACTAAAACTCAAGTGGAAACGAGTGAGCACATCATCCCAAAAGGGGTGCTCAGTGGAAACATACAACTTTCAAATAATTACTAACATGTTTAGCAATTCTATCAAAAGATAGTTAAAAAAATAAAGCAATGTAACGCCTTTTACACCCAGCACTTAACATATTATCATAAATATGACATTCATGAAAGAAATGTTACCCTAACCTTACCTCCACAGAGACTGCATCACATACTAAAAATATGTGTCACCCTAACCTATCCTTGCTCAATGGAAAAAGCGACGGTAGAACAACTTCAGTCTCAAATAATGGCACCATCCACATGAAGTTCCCATACAAACCATGATTCACGAAACTATCATCAAAGTCTATAAGATTTAATAATCAAGCATAATATGCATACAATTGATTTCCCCAGATACCTCAATATAATACTACACATCTCGTGCTACTTAAGATATTAAATATGACATAAAATAAAAATTAATAATATTGCACTCCCGCGTTACTGATAATATTTCCCTCCCTGTGTTATTTTAACTTAGCAAGGAGTTGTGGGGAAACCATAGACACTTCTCGCGGGGAAACTGAACAACGCATATCATACAACATACTCATCCAATTGCACACAAACATGCTCAAAGGTAGTAAAGACACATCATGCTCGCAAATATATAAAATAAAATAGAACTTAATGATTACAAGAAGTTTATAAAGTTCTCACCTCATTTGATGACAAACCATGCCTACCTTGTATTCCTCAATCCACTTGGTCATCCTATGAATCGATCGTTGTTAATATAGACTAATTTTTAATCGCATAAACCCTCTAAGAATATAAAGCATAGACTAACACAATATACATAGCACACTATCATGCAAGTTCATAGTTCATAGCTAAGTGATATAACTAATACTTTTAATTTTATTATTTATTATAATTTAATCCTCAAATTTAATTAATTAAGTCATTCCACGATGTAATCATCATTTGGACAGTCAATAAACATTGAGTTGCTTGCAGGTCCTTATAAGAAAATAGCTCTTCTTGTAAGCATTACACTGATAATAACACTTAGACCTGGTTCAGTGAGAACAATATGCTTCTAGCAGCATCGACCAGTTGCATCGTTAACAACAATTCCCATGTATGTTCTCTTCAATGCAGGTGCATCATTAATACCATCTTCCGTTATACCAACAATATGCTTGTTGTCTTGCAAATTCTTCACTATATTGTATTTATGCTCCATTTCACCAAAATTAAAAAGTATCAATCAGTTAGAAGGTCAGAAATAAAACAATTTATCTACAATATCTGGAAATACTCTTGTTAAACCATCAGCTTCCTCATTGTTGAATCTCAAAATAAAAGAGAAGTAGCTTCTGGAAGCTTGCTTTCGAATGTAATGTCTTTGTTTTTTTGCTCTCTGTCATACTTTCAGAAATTAAACTCTTTAACTTTTAAAAGTTAGCACGCACTCACTGCCATGATTTCAAATATTGTGTTACCTCACTTTTGGAAATGGATTTATTTCAGAATGTTTTTTCTTGTAATACAAGAAAGCAGTCTCGAAATTATAAGTTCAGAATCTTGACGACTCTAAGTCATGGTTCGGTGTAAACCTTTGTCACTCAAGGATATGAAGTTCTTCTTGTCTACTTATTTATCTTGGATATGTCAGTAACTTAGTATCTTTAGGACTGGATCACAAATTCCATTTAAGGATTATTTTTCTTTATTATTTCAAGATGTTTCTCAGGAAAGTTAGTGGCAACTAGATGAGAGATATATTAGTTATGTAATAGATGTTTGTGAAAACTATCTGAGAATGAAAGTCTTTCAAAAAGATTGCTTAGCATATGCATTTATGAGCTTGCTATAACTCAGGGTTTGCAATAATTTCTAGTGTCCTTAATTATTTAAATGCATGATATGCATGTATGTAGCTATGCAAGGAATAAATCTAAAGGATATCTTGAACTTTGGAAAGTGTTGGATTTTTTGGCATACCATATTGGAAATTATATCTTTGTATTTGATGCATGTGAGTTATTCATGGTTGTATATCTACATAATTTTGGTGTGGATATTTTTGAATTCTCTTAGCTTGAACACAGAACAATCTTTGCTTGATTCCTAAGCTAACATCCTTGGTTACAAACTATAGATAAAGACTCTCTGCATATATCATATCTTATCTCATCCAACGAGTACGTTATGATTAAGTAGCAGAGTAGCATAGCCTATTACCCTTCGAACCTTCGGGATCAAGGTGCGACTTTTAAAGTCTTCTCTCGGGATTAATAATCCTGAAAATATCTCTACCTTGGTAAATGTGAAACTACTTTATCTTTTCAGTATCTTTTACTTTCAATTAGATCGTAACCTTATTTATGTATAGTTCTTGTTTATTCTAAGGTCCTCCTCTTCTGATAAAAGGACACTCAAGAAATGTCAAGTATAAGTTACCATATTCTGTAAACACCCGTTAGATACCATGGATAATACTCATGGTAGGTGTATTATTTGCATTAGTTTAATACTCTAATTTATTGCTTTTGTATTAGTTTTCATATCATTATGCTTTGATTTTGTTTTTTATGAGTTTCTTAGGATTTTTGAAGTGTATTCAACCAAAGAAGAAGAAATGAGTTCACTATGACATGAAATGAACAAGGAAATTGAGTTCGACAAGTGAAAAAGGAACAAAGGCAAATTCTACTCGTTCAAATCCAGGAGTTCTTAATACCATTTTGAAGAGAACGAGAATACAAAGTGAACACAAAAATAATGAGGTCATTCCGAGTTCGGACGAAGGAGTTATGGAAAAAACAGTTGAGACGAAGAAAAGGTCACCTACAGCCCAACAATCGGCATTCCTCATAGGCAACATACCAATGCCGGATGTAGCAAATTTGGTGGCAGAAAGTTCGACCAACAGTCGGCATTGCTTGTAAGCAACACAACAATGCCGGTTGTAGCAATTTTAGTGGCAGAAAGTTGGGCCAACTGTCGGCATTGCTTGTGGGAAAACACATATGCCGACTGTGGAAAGCTAAGGGGTCCGTTTTGACACGTTTTTGACTTCTAAAGCAAGGAAACATGGTTAGGGAAGGATTATAAACCCTAGAAGGAGAGGATACTTGAGGGTAAAGCATTGAAGGCTATAAAAGAAGACATTTAAGGCTCAAACAAGATATATCTAGATCTCTACATAATATTTTATCTCTCATATCACAAATTCTACATCAAAAACCTAGGGTTTTCCCCTTAGGGGGAAACCATTCTTCTTCGTTGTATATTTTCCATGGGTTTTAGTAAATCCATGAGTAGGTAACTTTGTTTTATTGGTTGGGGATGTAGTTGGAAGTCCTAAATATATGAATCAATCTGGCTGATTATTATCAATATTCAAGATCTCTTTTTATCGTTCATGTTTTACGGTGTATAACAATTATGTGATTGTGTTCATATAATATGATTGGTTCTCTTGAATGTTTAAGTTGTAAATTAAATAAGCTCGGGAGATTTTCTATAGCTAGTTAGGGTTCTTAGGTAATTTTATCAGGAACATTAGCAACAAGTAGCAATTTGTGACAACTAACGGTGTGATGAAGAAAGTCTCAAGTAAAGCTTGACCTAGGTTGAATATGCCACGATAAGTGCGATGTATTGCATATGAATAACTCGTCTCACGAATATTAATGTTTTCTCAAGTTGAATCTCTTAGCGATAAGCATTAGGTTATTTGGTGGAAAAGAGTTCATATATTAGCGATTGCAGTATGTGTTGACATGTGGAGGCATAACGAATTATAACACCGATTGGGGGATACTTTAGGATTATTGGTACGAAGAGAGAACGGATGATGATTCTAATCGATTGATGAGCTTGTTTGGTGACGGAAGATGAATCCCCTAATCATTATTTTCTCACCTTAATCTCAACCTTTATTTACTTTATTTTAATTAGTATAATTTAGATTAGTAATTCTACAACCCCCCTTGGTTACATAGGAAGTTGAAAACAAATAACAATTCACAGCTCCTCGTGGGAACAATCCTTACTACCGTTATATTACTTGTTAGTATTAGTGGGAAATATCTTAATTAATTTGTGCGCAAACAACACGCATCAATTCACAATCGTTGTGTTTGCAGATTCCAATCTATGAAACCGTTGTGTTTCGAGTTGCTACAAAACGCTTGGCCGGTTTACCGCACGTGCTTGTAGAAAAAGGATCAAGGAGTTTAACATTCGAATATAACTTGGTGATTTAAATGGTTCAGTTATTGAACGGAAAAACCTTCTCTTAGAAGTTCACCTTAGTTGTGATCCACACTGAGTTTTCATCATACAATTTTCCTTGATTGTATTGATTGATAATATAAAGGAAATCTTAGTCGTCCGGTTGGAGGCCGCGTAGTGTTAGTATTCCCGATAGAATGGATAACAACTCTGAGGCGGTAATGGACGTTTGTTAGGGGATTCATGTGTGTTGTCTTAAAGTGGTTGTAAATGCATAAATACTGCTAAAACGAGGTAACTTAGTGCTAGTATATATCTTAATTACATTAAACCGAAGTATGATAGTAGGTGAAGGTGTAGCGACTTAATTCGGTGAGTATTCAAAGATGGACTAGGTCCTTTAGTTTTTCTGCACTTGCAGTTTTCCTCGTTAAAAAAATCATGTGTGTTACTTTTACTTTTGTTATTCGGTATTATATTGATTCTCTTCTTTATAATCAAAAGTAAAAGTCTGGATGTTGTTACCTTATCTATTCCAAGATCTTTTATTTCTCCATAAGATCATTCAAGGTGTGTCTTGTATAGGTTAAAATCAAAACTTTGGTGATGTACTCAGTACCCTTATTTTTTGAACTTCAAAGACGGTTACAATTGAACATTGGATGCAAATACCGATGTATGGGCACCTATTAGACGATACATTCTGTTACGAAGTTTATTATTTCTCGAAGGATTTTGGTCTTACATTCACTTCCAAAATAATATATCGTGACGAGAATATTAAGCATACATAGAAAAATTATGATAGCATTCGTCAACAATTGCCGTTTTATTGATCTCCAGTTAAAACTAGGTTGTCCACTAGCCTCGGTGTGTAAGTATACTTATTGAAATAGTTTCATAGCTGATCTTTCTAAAATTTGGTGTAATAAATTGTATGAGGAAGGAATAGATCTTTCGAAGGCTTTGAAAATTTTGGAGAATGAAAGGTTTAAAGAATCAGTTCGTCTCGATTAAATATGATGGTGATTATATACTATAAAATGTGCTTTAAACCCACATTATGAATGAAATATTTTGTTAAATTGTATGTTTTGTGCAAGTTTTAGTGGAAGTTTAAATTTATAACTACCTGAGTCGGCTAGGTATAATTTATCGACGTAGCTGATTCTAATACTATTGTGTTCATTATATTTTTGGAGTAGCAGAATCGGCCAAGTTAACATTTTACCTAGCTGATTCATCTTCTCAATTTGAACCTAGGTCAAAAATTTGAACTTAGATGATTCCTCTTTTCAACTTTTAGCTACAAGTAACAAAATCAGATATGATATCATGTTATAGGTAGTTGATTATTGCGGTTCATAATTGTACACAAAAGCAAAACAAAAGACAATATCTCATTTTCATTCATAATTAAACGTGTTACACAAATAAAAGACAATATCTTATTTTCATTCATTTAAATCGTTTTAATTCAATTCAAATCTTCAGTGATTCCCTAGAAATAAATACTTGAAAAGTTCATAACACTTCACATGCAGGAATGGTCCACCAGTCTGTATATCCCACATGATTTGAGCTCTACTTTTGTGATAAAATAAAATGAGTGATAAGTTAGTATGTTAACCAAAATGACTTAATCATATGATAAAATATGGATAAACATATCGAAATACTCACTTTCTCTTCATATGACGCTCTAGGATACCATTTATTGACCATTTTCCATATTTTAATGTGCTCGACCATATATGTTGGATAAAAATCGAATCTAAAAGTTAAAGTTGTGATTCCCATCTATTAAGATTAAGATTTACTTTACTCTCTTCCAAAACATAGAATGATTTCATTAGGTCGTTCTAAGAGTGTTGCAATGTACGTTTGAATAAGAGATACATCTTCTTCTAGAGTGAATACTATTTTTCAGCAAGAAAAAAAAAAAAAAATTGAGTAATGGATGATGAAGAAGGGATTTTATTACATAGAAAAACTCATAACAATTAGTTTTTTGAAAAAAAAAATAGTTGTTGACTTCGAGTGTGATAAGAGTGTAAAAAAGATATGAGTGCAAGAATCAACAAGCTATAAATTTTCGACCTATCTGATTGTCACTATTAAATTTTCTCAAAATTGAGTTTAACAATTGGGTAGGAGCTAATTTTTGACCTAGATGGTTTTTATGGTTTTGGGAATCGAGAAACAATCGTCTTGGTTGATCAAATTTCGAATTAGCGGATTGTTACCATTGAATTTCCTTAAAAATTTAAGGTAAATAATCGACTAGGAGAGAATTTTCGACCTACCTGAATCTGATACTTCACTTCTTTGCAAATTGACAAGTACCATAATTGGATATGAGAGCGTATTCGACATAGCTGACTCTGATAATTCACTCCTTAAAAAATTTAAAAATATCAGAATGGGCTAAGTTTGAATTTTTGACATATCCGATTTTAATGGTTTTAGGACGATGAAAAACTATTGGCTAGGTCAAATTTTTTTCAAGCCGATTATTGCTCTTGTAAGTAGAGTAAGAACTATAATCGGCTATGTCTAGAATTCAAACCTAGCCGATTATAGTATTTTATACAGAGTTTTAAAAAAGAAAAACTTATTTACTTTAAACGCATTCATTCATTCTAAACACATTAATCTACTCATTCACCGCGACCACCTCGCCTTCTTTCATAATGAAGTGAGGGTTCACGACAATGATCACGCCCTCGACCTCGACCTCAAATATTCTTCTCGTTGGATTCAGTATCCGAATCCCTTTCAAGTAGTAAGATCTCGACTGGTTGAACCTTCTTGTGAAGAATCTTGGGTCCTCGTGGAACTGTTTCCTTATCCAAAAAGAGATGTGCGAAGTTAGGGTCATCTATGTTTTCAATTTGGTTATGAAGGAAACTTTGGTCTTCTATCGACATCAGTTGTCCAGAATCATAATCATGCATCTCAATAACCGTACAAGCAACTTAACTCGCTTAATCTATTTTCGTTCAAAACAGTAAATATTAAATACACTGAAATCTTATAAATTATTTAAAGAAGAAAGAGAATAACTTAATATGTACCATACATTGTACCACCTTGTTTGTATCTTGGATAATATGATTCTTATTCTTCCTTGCATTCTTCGAACTTTCTATATGTTCTTCTTTATTTACGACTAGAAGATGAGAAATCAATTCTACCAATCCATGTACCGTTCGTCATGTTGATGTAGCAATTGGGTCGAAGGCATTAACTCGTTCATATGATCAACAACCTGGTACGTCTGGCTATCCCAATGAGCGCTTCCTGGAGTTGGTTAGTACTCGGGCTCAAATTTACCCTCTACGGACCTACTATCTATCTTTTGACATATTGAATTTCCTTCTCAATTATCATTTTGCCGGAGTGCTTGGCGGGGATTGTGCATCACAAAGCTTTGCGGATGAAACAATAGTTTGTTGTAAAACACGACTTCTGATAACATTCTTTCATCTCCATCATCATCTATACCCAAGTACGGGTCAATATATACGACGTCTTCAACTCTCATGTCGTCTAGTTTCCCTCTCAAAAAAATCAAATCACTCTGACTTCTGTTGAAGGGGTATTTGTAGGAGTTTCTTTAACCCAATATTTATTAATGGAGGCCAACTCCAAGGTGGGGAAATGTTCGTAGACCCACCCCTATGTGAACATCGAATTATACATAGAGAATAGCAAATTAACATAGAATACAACAAATTAAAAATATACGAGATAAATTACTAATAGAGGACTCCAAATCCCTACAATTTGGGAAGATCAAACCCTAAACGCTTTTTTAAGGTTGTAAAGTAAAAATGAGAGGCAAACAGTGCCCCACGATTATTTTTTTAACGTTATCGGTTGGATACGTCTGAAAAAATCGTTTTTAATGTAGCGTTTTTTCTCCAGATGAACATATAGGAGTTTAAGGGTTCGGTTGCATATTGTTTTAGAGTTTACGCCACTTTTATTTTATCCTCTCATTTTTTTAGGATAGATTATGCTATCTTCATTTCAAGAAAAGAATTACTATTATTTTTTTTAAATTGACCTATTTTTAGACTAAAATGAAAAAATTATAGTAACACTTTTCCAAAAACGGAGGGGGTATTTATGAGAAACTTCATTTGGGATGACTTAACCGTCAAATAGTTTATAACCTTATAGAATTTTCTTTTAGGTTTAGAGATTAGGTCTAAGGCGCCAGAATGAGCCAATATAAATGTCACTACGGAATAAGTTAGCAGAATAGAACTGCGGAAATGGATTGGACTGGCAGTAATTCACCAGTTGAAAGGACGACGAAAATGGGTTGATTAGGTCGATGACATTTTCGACAGACTTTCTTTAGGGTATAAAAATTAAGTTAACACTGGAGGTCGCGGAATGAGTCAATATTTAGGTAAAAATGGTCTGAAGGAATAAGTCGGCAGAATAGGCAAGTTGAAATGGATTGACGGGTTTGGCCGGCGGAATGGGTCGATGGAAATGGATCGGCATAATGGGTTATCAAATCATCGGTGTTGGGACGACTGACATTTTCCCGTGTCTCTTTCAGCAAAGTTTTCTAACTGACATTGCTGGTAGATTTGGGTCGGCTACATGGTCTGCAGTTTTTCCGGCAACGGATGTTGTCGGTATATGGTCGTCGTTTCATTGGTGTTCCGTTTATTGTATCGTAATATGTTGATATTGTGTCAGAATATTAGGTACGCACTTTTAACTATGAAGTCAATGTTTGCAAATCGAACTTCATCTTGCCTTTTTCTGATGAAAGTTGATTGTTGTTGTGAAATACTTCCTCCGTTTCAGGAAAAGAGTTACTTTCTCTTTAAATTTTTGTTCCAACAAAAGAGTTACTTTCATTTTTCAACATAACAAACTTTCAAAACTACCCTTGTTATTTTAAGAAATGTTATTATTCTCATTATAAAGATATATGTAGTATTAAACTTTTTGTTAGGGTAAATATGAAAAATAAATTATAAAAGTTATTCTCTCTCATCTTGCCTTAATAATTGTGCAAATAGGAAAAGTAACTTTTTTCCTGAAACGGAGGGAGTATTTGAGATTAAAGTAGCTTCACTCTTTCAGCCAAGACGTTTGCTAGGATTTTGTAGACTCTATTAACCGAACTAATTGGTCTAAAGTCCTTAATTTCTTTGATTTGTCTAGCTTAGGTATTAATGCATTGAACGTGTTCTTCATTATCTAGTCCAAAAGACCTTCAGAGTGTAATTCAATTACCACATTTATCACATTAACGTTAATGATGTTCCAACAATGTTGATGAAAATAGTGGGATACCCACCCCTTAATTTTCTCTAGATGTTTGATTGATACATCAGCATCTTCTTCTTCGATTTCTGTCTTTTCAAGTAGCCACACATTTCTTCAAAAGTCTTATTGATTTACAGGTTATCCTTATCTGGTCTTAGATTTCTTTGAGTTTGAAAAATATTTCTAAAGAAATTAACAATACCTCATTTTATAATTCCAATTACATCTGACCCTACAGTTCCTACCAATAAAATTTCTTCTTCTTCTACGATTATTTGCGAATCTGTGAAAATTTTTGGTGAGGTATATCCATTTTCTAAGCATATACAAAAGATTTTGTACTATACTCGTTTCATTTTTCTTTTTTGAGGAAAAGATAAATTGATATTATAAAAAGAGTGTTACTACCATCATCTTAACTTTTTTTTTAAAAAGAATTGAAGCATGAAACAGGATGTGTTAAACTTAGAAAACAGTTATGTGGGAGTATGTTATCCCCGTAAAGTCATTTAGTATAATTTAATTTAGAAAATTAGGTATCATAGTATCCCAAATTGTTGTAAAAAAAAATCCTTACTGATTTCCTTACGTTGCATGGTTTGTTAGGTCATCTGTCGCTTGATTGGCTTCCTTGAAAATGTGTTGCAGTGTGTGATGTAATTTTAATATAGTGGTAAAAAGAGGGTTCGATTCTCGAACTTGTGAAGGTAATGATTTTAGAAAATAATGGATTAAACCTAAACTAATAAAAATCAGGAAAATAAACTAGAGATGATTTTTAGAAAATATGGGGAAAACCAGGAATCAAGATTCAGTTAATTCTAACAACCTATGTGATTAATCAGATAATTCTTTTTAAATTAATTGAAGCACAAGTAATTGCCAATATTGGTTTTGTTATGCTAACAAACAGAGGTAAATCACAAGCATGGACTATCAAAATTAATTAACCAAGCATAATCCATCAAGCAAAAGCACAACTGTTGAAAGAAAACCGTTTTTCTATTACGAAACTATGCAATTTTAATAACAAAAGAATTATAATTAATTAATTAAAAATAGACTTACCACATAAAATTGAGAGAAAAACCTCCTCCATCATCCCAGTAAATAGACTTAGCTCATGGTGAAGAAAACTTGCTCAAAAGATCTTTTCATTGCTCAAAATATTGATTACATGGTTGAATAACGGTGCAACAGCTGAACAGACGCGTTTATAAGTGTTACAGAACAAGGTTCAGCCGTTGCAAAAGGCTAAGGCAAAGAAAAGGGAAAGGGAATTCAAAACTCTAGGCAACAGAACAACAACACTTTTTAGGTGTTGCTGTGTCTTCTTCTCCGATGGAGTTGATAAGGAACAGCCGGACTCGGTGACAGCAGCAGTGGCCGGATCGGTCCAGTTTCCGGCCACAATCTCGGCGACTCCGAAAAGTGATTTCTAAGCTCTCTCCCCCGTTCTTCTTGGCTTCTCTTGGTATATATAGTCTCTAGGGATCCTTGTGAGTCTTCTAAACCTAATAGAACTCCTTGAAACACTCCCAAATTCATCCAAATCCGAATCAAAGTATAATACCCTTTTTCCGGCGAAACTCGGATTTGGGGCTATTTTTCCGGCGTAAACCTCTAATTCTTCACGTGTTTAGTCTTGTATTGGTCCCATCTATCTTGTGTATCAATTTGAGCCGAAAATATGCAAGTTTAACCGTGAATCAAAGTGTCCAGCTTAATACAGCAGTTTCCCGACCGATCCCGTGTTGCAGTTGACTCGGTCAACTCGGGTTGACCGATTTGACTCGGATTTGACCCGATTTGACTCAAGGGTACCCCTTATCCACTTCTAGGGTGCCAAATAACACTTGTCCTTGGGTGCCTTTATCACTTTTTGAGCCAATTTTTCCACAAATCTTTATTCTTCAAATGTACCTACAAAAGCATAAAAACACGTAATA
>JAJJMC010029624.1:11449313-11463251 GCA_023531435.1 Papaver californicum | reverse complement strand
CCCTGCTTTTGATATGGATTTACTAGTTAATAAGAATGCAAAAGCAGTACATAGGTTATGGGTAAAAGTGGGTATTTCAAAAACCTATACACCCACAATAGAGGATTTTGGATATAGATTAAAACTGGAAGTTGTTCCAACAATCTTTAGTGCAGGAATCCCTTGGGCCCCAACCGAATTACAGACGAACCATGTAATCATTGCACCTCCGCCTCGCTATATGATTCCAGTAAAGCCTTTGGATTGTTTTAGTAACTTTAATTTGGAATCACAAATATGTGCTGCTAATCCTTTTAGTGTGCTCTCTTACAATGTCCTTGCTGACGTGTATACTATGACTGAGAAATTGTACTACCGCCCTGCCGAGGCTCTTAATTGGGAAAACCGTCGTCAAAGTTTGCTTCGTGAGATTGTTAGATATGAAGCAGATATCATTTGCCTCCAGGAGGTGATTTTGATGCATTTGATATCATTTTGTTGAGGGGTGTCAGTTATGAATTGTGTTTTTACTTGGTTGGCATTTTGTGTCGTTTTATTTTTTGTTAAGCAGGTTCAAAGTGATTATTTTGAAGATTTCTTTAAGCCCGAGCTTCAAAGGTTTGGCCACTCATCTGTATATAAGAGAAAAACTAAGGGGGTATGTATGTCATTTTTCGAAATTTTGTTTTGGAGTTGTAATTTGTGGTTGAAACGGAAGTGTGCACCTCAAGTTGATGAATGTCGTTATGACTCAATCATTTTATAAAGCACATGGAAGAGAAAAGATGGGAACGTCCACTTTTGCTTCTCAGATTCTCAGCTTTTGATTTGTTTCTTTGTTATGACATATCTGCAGTTGTTTACTTGTAAAAGAGAGTACACATGATGGGTGTGCCACGTGTTTTCGCTTTGATAACTTCAGACAAATTGAGAAATATGAGGTATGATCCTTGAATTTTTATAGTATGATTTAATCAGTACACCAAATTCAGCAAATTATACTTTTTCTGTTATAACTCTGAGTTTAATACTATTGCACAAGAACTAGCCAAGTCACTTCATGAAGACCAGAGATATAGCATGATGAAGGTGATCATGTTTATCTGTTTGCTCCTTTACTTGTGCTTGCTTTTGGGTTCTATATCCATCTATTCACTCCAATTCCATATTTTCAGTATTGTTCTTCACATTAACATTTACTTGTTGATTTTTGCAGGATAATGTTGCCCTTATAACAATATTGGAGACAATTGAAACTGAACCACTTTGTAACACATCAATTCATAAAATTTGTGTGGTATGTCATTTCATCAAGATTTTGAAGCATAATCATCCATCTGCCAGTGTTAGACATCTTATCTGTTAAAATTGGTACTCTCAGGCAAATGTTCATGTATCTGCAAACCCACAATTTAAAGATGTGAAACTATGGCAGGTATTTTTTGGTTTTCATATTATACCCCCTTCTTAGCTTCTTATAAGAAAGATGAGCTAATTCGTTCAAGAACTTGTTACCGCTACAGGTTGGAATCCTTATTGAAGGTCTGGAGCGAATTGTAGCTCATTCATATGTTCCGGTTCTCATTTGTGGGGATCTTAACTCTCTTCCAAGAAGGTTTCTCTTTTCTCTATGACAAATGGGGTTATTCTTCCCTTCAAAACTTAATGGTAATAGCTAAAATTCTTGGTACGGAAAGTTCTGAAACATATATTATAATTCCTATGTTCCTGCAGTCCAACTCCAAAACAAAAAGTGAACGAAACCAATAAATCCGGGTGCTTCTTTCATTTAAGAGTTTGAGAATTCAGTTATTTAAATTACTTTGCTGGTGAATCGAAATTGGTGTTTTTTTTTTCTTTTGTAGTGCTGCTCATAATCTTGTAACTGGTAAGGTGAATCTTATGCATGAGGATTTGGTGAAGACTCCTTATGAAATATTTCAACATCTCAAGATTTCTCATAAACTACCACAGCTGGTAGGAATGGCGGTTTTCTTTTTTCCCTGCTCTTTTTTGTCTCCCTTTTTTTTCTTTCTTAGTTTACTCGAATTTTTTTGAGATAAGGTCTTAATGCCTGTAATACGATCCCATGGAAATATGTGTGGCATTTGGAGGATTATAACTACATAGGTTTCCACATCCACGACTGATGACACTTGTATATTCTTATAGGCAAGTGCATATTCATCCTTTTCAAGGGCGACAAATGGGGATTCTAAACAATGGAGTATGATGAGTCCAAATACGAAGGAGCCTCGATTCACTATTGATATACCCAATTTCCGTTCAGCAATAGATTATACTATCTCCGTTCACCAAAAATGATAATAATACTTTTGTTGAAACGGAGGGAGTATTTTTTACACAGGTATTTGTAAACTAGTTATGGAAACTGCAGTTACTTGTAGATTTACCTAGTGTTTTTAAGGGCGACCAAAAACCATTTAGGGCGACTTTTTAAAACCCATCTCATAGATGTGGCTATGGGATAACCTAGTGGTATGTAAAAATACTTAAATACCCTTTCACTAACTTGGTGCAACTATCATAATCGGTAGTTTAAAAAAAAATTAAACTACAGATTATACATGTTCAGAATTTTAAAAAAAATTGCGATTTCCAATTTGGTGCAACTATCATGATCGGTAGTTTAAAAAAAAAAATTAAACTACCAATTATGCATGTTCAACATGTTGGAAATGTGAAAAAAAAATGCATTTTTCAATTTGGGGCGACTTTCACAATCGGTAGTTTAAAAAAAAATAAACTACCGATTATGAGTGTTCAGAATGTTGGAAATTTGAAAAAATTTGCGATTTCCAATTTGGGGCTACTTTCATAATCGGTAGTTTAAAAAAAAAATTAAACTATCGATTATGAGTGTTCAGAATGTTGGAAATTTGAAAAAATTTGTGATTTCCAATTTGGGGCTACTTTCATAATCAGTAGTTTAAAAAAAAATTAAACTACCAAATTATGAGTGTTTAGTATGTTGCAAATTTGAAAATTTTTGCGATTTCCAATTTGGGCTACTTTCATAATCGGTAGTTTAAAAAAATTTAAACTACCGATTATGAGTGTTCAGTATGTTGCAATTTGGGGAAACTTTTATAATCGGTAGTTTAAAAAATTTAAACTACCGATTATGAGTGTTTGGTATGTTGCAATTTGGGGCAACTTTTATAATCGGTAGTTTAGAAAAAAATTGAACTACCGATTACGGTGGAATCGGTTGATATATTACTCCATTATCTACCGATTATGATACGTCCATGGAATTAAATGCATGCAAAAAGTGAATTTTTTTTTGTTAACGATCACAAAACATTGCATTAATATTTGTGTACACATTTATGTTCAAAATATATATTCAAAATCAATTATTCACCATCCTAGTTCAAATCAATTACGTCTTTTACTGAGCTTCTTAAACGATCTCAACGCTTCATGATAAGCACTTAATTCATATATTTTTACCACTTAATCTATATTTGTTAGCGCTTCAATTTATGCTAATTTATCATTTTATTGTTTTAATAGGTGGTTCACATATATCCGAAGTTACTAGTTAAATATGGTTAAATGACAAAAAATGATGGCAATGCAAATGGTGTGCCAAGAGATGCTTAGGAATTTCAGTTTTGTTTGGAGTGTATAGAAGAGAATCACAAGGTTGAGTTTTCTGTTGGCTAAAGAAGCACACGTGAATAAGAATTAGGGTGGTCGTTTTGCTTTTCGGTTAACAGTTGAGGTACGTTGTTGGAGAGTGAAGACTAGGAGTTGTACACATACAAGAAAGACGTCAGGAGTTTTGTTGGGTTGAATCACATGTGAAGAGGCTAATTCGTGTAGCCTGTCAAGTGCTATAAAGATGAGACAAGAAATGGGTGCAGGCTCATGTGGCTGTACTAGTCTTTGGTTGCTTTTGATGTGGAAAGGAAGTGAAGGTACGGTTGGTGGTGCTGTTAAGTGAAGCTAGAGGATAGAGAACAGGCTAAGAGTGAGTTGCGTCAGTTGAACGAGTTCGTTGGATTGTTGGGTAATAGATGGGTGCGTCACTAGGTGTTGCTGGCTACAGTGAGAAGACTAGTTCAGTTAGCTTATTTAATGGTTGATTGGAGTGATGGCTAGGCGTAAAGAAATAAAGAAGAGACGGTACTTGTCTTGGTGTTGGCTAGACATGTGAGTGTTGTAATCTATGAAAGCAGTCTTGATTGGTTGGTTGGTTTTATAAGCAAGTCAATATGGTGCTTCACGTGAAACAGGAAGGGTGTAGGCTAAGAAACAAATGGGTAACTGGCTAGGACCTGACAACGTTGGAGACTAGGCTGTGTACGGTTCTTGTTCGTGAGACAGGAGACATTGACCAAGTAAAAAAGGAAGCTAAGCCTAGGGCTAAATACGGAAAGTGGAGGAGTATAAGTAGAAAGAGAAAAAGAAGACATAGAAGGAGTTCTTTTTGGAGAGGCAGTTTTTTTTCCTAGTTTGGACGTTCTCGGAAGTAAGGTGTAGAGGAGTTCTGTTTTTGTACAGAGGCTCTGTGCAGTTTTCGGCGGACGGATTTTGGGTACAGGACGCTCCTGTATACTTCTCGGAAGAGATAGGCGGAGAAGAAGAGTACGGTACAGATAACAGACGACATCTTTACGGAACCTGGTTTAATCCTTTATACTCTATCTTATTATTTTTATGGGTTTTAAGAAACCCATCTCCATGTCTAGCTAATTAATTTGTAACTAGGGTTCCATGTTGAAACCACTTTTAGTACAAGACTAATCAAATTGAATTATTAAGTAATAGACCATTATGATTTGAATAGATTAATTCCATGATTTTGTTTATTGATTTAAATCTAAATTAGTTTTCGTTTCACCGATTCTGTACAATACAGTAACCTATGCGCAGAATCAATAGGATAATAAATATGTTTGTCTACTTTTTAGATATTCCATACTTTGGTTAAATATTTAGATGGGGTATGCTTTTTAGAGCCGGATATTATTTGCGAACCTACAATTAGCTTCGTATTATTCATGAGTTATGTTTCATTTCAGTAATTAAATAGAAATAGTGGTGGATACTGAAAAACCCTGGTTACTGACTCTCCCATTAGATTTATTTTAAATTAGTTTAGTCCGTTTTATTATTTTATTATTTTATCTAAAAATCCAAAAATATTGTTTCTGGTTAGGTTATTAGAGATATTAATTGCATTATTTCCCCGCTCTCTGTGGGTTCGACCCGTACTTGTCGTTGTCTACCAGTTAGACGCCGTGCGATTGCGGTTATGTATTTTGGGTAATTCCAAATCATATCATTTTTTGGCGCCGCTGCCGGGGAGCGGTTGTGGAATATTGTAGTTAGTATTTTTGATTTTCTAATTGTAGTTTAGGTTTTTTATTTAACGTTTATTTTTATTTTATGATTTTTAGTTATATTTGACTCGTTTTATTTTTAGTATCTCTTTTCAGGTACTTTTTCGAGGATGATGAATCTTTCGCCGGAAACATCTAAGATGACGATGGGGGAATTATTCTATGGGCCAGGATATAAGGAAATTTGTGCATATAATCGTCTCGTGTATGGAACTTGGCATCCACATCGTTCCGTCATACGTGGTAATTCAACTGAGTATCAATCCAAATACCTTGAGGTTGATTTTCCGAGGAAAAGGAATCTGTTGGATTGTCTGAATCTTTCGCCGGAAACGAAAAAAATGACAATGGGGGAAGTATTAAGACAGCCACGGCATAATGAAATTCTTGCTTCACCTGAGGTAAGTGACGATAATCCTCTAATGATATATGAGAAGTATTATAAACACACACCGCCTAGTTTGGAACAAAGATTGAGAGTCTTGGCAATCCAGAGATTATATGCATAGGGTGATGATCAATCTTATAGTGACTCTCAGTTCCAAACAGAACATATAGATGACCTTGTGGATGATTTTGTAGATGATTTGTCTAATTCCATTGATGAATCTATCTCACAAGATCATTCACCCGACTTAGAGGTTGTTTCTAGACCCCTAGACTTCCAAAAGTTGCCTAATTTAGGGTTAGAGTTGTGTGCTTCTCAAGTTTTGTTGGATTACTTTGCATCGAAATATCCAGAGGACTTGCCTATTCCTGAGATTGTACATGAACCAGTTGATATTTTCCTAATCCCCATAATATCCCCGTATTTTGTTCTTTACGCACTTCCGAGTGTAGTAAAAAACTTGGTTTGGGGGAAATTCATTCTTTTTGATAGTTTCAGTGTCACCGTGTCACAATAATATAAGTGTGAAACTATCATTCGTATATATTGTATTTTGGGTTGATCCCCAAATTTTCAGGTTATTAGTGTATGGGGATTCTATCTGTACATGTCCAGTAGGTAGATTTTTATTTTCTTGTTTTTATTTTTTAGGATTTTTGTTTATTTTTATTTTTGGTGTTCTTTGTTATTACTATCATTTGATGTGTATTACAGAGAATACTGCTTTTCTTGCGTCAATCAGGTGAGACGTTCCAATCCCTTCTCTTTAATTTACATTTGTTTCTCTTATTTATATTTATTGCATACCATTCTAGGTTGCACGGTTTGAAACATTGAGGACAATGTTAAATTTAGGTTTGGGGGTAAAGTTTCCAAAAATTGATGCCAATAAAGAAACTCCGAAATTTAGAAACATGTGAATGCCATTCTAGGTAGATGGAAACATAGCTCTTATCTATAGAATTGATGTGCCCAGCTAAATGGTCTATTCATATCTGAATGCACTCAGGTGTTAGAGATAACATGATAATCATTGAACAAGCATATCTCAGAATCATCATAATCATATCACTTTCTATTTTTATTTTTGCAATTTTATGTTTCTCTAAGTGATTTGGTGGGGCCCAGTATCAAATTGTTATCGCCGTCAGGATGAAATAGATTGTTGAGTTCAAGCTCATTTTAATTCTTGTTCAAAAAAAAAAAGATACTGTGATAGCAATATGTGTGAGTTTCCCCTGTCTCTGTCGCCTAAGCAAGCGTGGAATGCAGGATCCATGGGAACTATCATGTAGTCAGAAAAAAGAAATGAAAAAAAAAAGAAAAAAAAATGTTCATAAATAATAATAATAAAATAGGATTCAGCCTGACACTGACCTTCAGACAGATATGGGAAACACCGTTCACCTTAGTCAACATATGCACCATTCATTACTTCTATTTTCATTTTCTAATCTATCCCTGTGTTTGAATTTGATGATTTCGATTAACATGAATGTTCATCGATTATTTGAGTAGAGTTGCATTTTTATATGAATTTTAGTACACTGAGTGAAAATTCGTGTACAGTAATTGGATTCATACAGGGTAATGATTCTTATAGTCGCAGAATTTAGTATGTCAATTAAATAGTTTGTTTAGTGTCTATCCTAAATCATTCACAGGTAGATAAAATTTGGAGTAAAGGTTTTGTGGGTATACCTCTTGTAAACCCTCACGAGACTATAACTCGTCCGCTAAGGCCACTTAGGGGTTTAAAGGCTTATTACATATGCTAAATGTAGTCGCGATTCCTGCGAAAGTGAGTTAGGATTTTTATTTTATTTTTAGATTAGTTTTGCTCGAGGACTAGCAAAATATAGGTTTGTGGGTATTTGATAAGCACTTAATTCATATATTTTTACCACTTAATCTATAATTGTTAGCGCTTCAATTTATGCTAATTTATCATTATTGTTTTAATAGGTGGTTCACATATATCCGAAGTTACTAGTTAAATATGGTTAAATGACGAAAATTGATGGCAATACAAATGGTGTGCCAAGAGATGCTTGGGAATTTCAGTTTTGTTTGGAGTGTATAGAAGAAATCACAAGGTTGAGTTTTCTGTTGGCTAAAGAAGCACACGTGAATAAGAATTAGAGTGGTCGTTTTGCTTTTCGGTTAACAGTTGAGGTACGTTGTTGGAGAGTGAAGACTAGGAGCTGTACACATACAAGAAAGACGTCAGGAGTTTTGTTGGGTTGAATCACATGTGAAGAGGCTAATTCGTGTAGCCTGTCAAGTGCTATAGAGATGAGACAAGAAATGGGTGCAGGCTCATGTGGATGTACTAGTCTTTAGTTGCTTTTGATGTGGAAAGGAAGTGAAGGTACGGTTGGTGGTGCTGTTGAGTGAAGCTAGAGGATAGAGAACAGGCTAAGAGTGAGTTGCGTCAGTTGAACGAGTTCGTTGGACTGTTGGGTAATAGATGGGTGCGTCACTAGGTGCTGCTGCTACAGTGAGAAGACTAGTTCAGTTAGGTTATTTGATGGTTGATTGGAGTGATGGCTAGGCGTAAAGAAAGAAAGAAGAGACAGTACTTGTCTTGGTGTTGGCTACACATGTGAGTGTTGTAAGCTATGAAAGCAGTCTTGATTAGTTGGTTGGTTTTATAAGCAAGTCAATATGGTGCTTCACGTGAAACAGGAAGGGTGCAGGCTAAGAAACAAATGGGTAACTGGATAGGACCTGACAACATTGGAGACTAGGTGGTGTACGGTTCTTGTTGGTGAGACAGGAGACAGTGACCAAGTAAAAAAGGAAGCTAAGCCTAGGGCTAAATACGAAAAGTGGAGGAGTATAAGTAGAAAGAGAAAAAAAAGACATAGAAGGAGTTCTTTTTGGAGAGGCATCTTTTTTTCCTAGTTTGGACGTTCTCGGAAGTAGGGTGTAGAGGAGTTCTGTTTTTGTACATAGGCTCTATACAGTTTTCGGCGGACGGATTTTGGGTACAGGACGCTCCTGTATACTTCTCGGAAGAGATAGGCGGAGAAGAAGAGTACGGTACAGATAACAGACGACATCTTTACGGAACCTGGTTTAATCCTTTATACTCTATCTTATTATTTTTATGGGTTTTAAGAAACCCATCTCCATGTCTAGCTAATTAATTTGTAACTAGGGTTCCATGTTGAAACCACTTTTAGTACAAGACTAATTAAATTGAATTATTAAGTAACAAACCATTATGATTTGAATAGATTAATTCCATGATTTTGTTTATTGATTTAAATCTAAATTAGTTGTCGTTTCATCGGTTCTGTAGAATACAGTAACCTATGCGCAGAATCAATAGGATAATAAATATGTTTGTCTACTTTTTAGATATTCCATGCTTTGGTTAAATCTTTAGATGGGGTATGCTTTTTAGAGCCGGATATTATTTGTGAACCTACAATTAGCTTCGTATTATTTTCTCACTAACGCAATTAGATGGTGTATGCTTCAGACTAGGGCTTTTGATGCGTCATGCTTAGGGCGTCCCAGTGATATTTGCGACTCTAATACATATAATAGGTGATGTCGATAGAACGAACAATAAATGAATATTCATGAGTTATGTTTCATTTCAGTAATTAAATAAAAATAGTGGTGGATACTGAAAAACCCTGGTTACCGACTCTCTCATTAGATTTATTTTTATTAGTTTATTATGTTTTATTATTTTATTATTTTATCTAAAAATCCAAAAATATTGTTTTTGGTTAGGTTATTAGAGATATTAATTGTATTATTTCCCCGCTCTCTGTGGGTTCGACCCGTACTTGCCGTTGTCTACCAGTTAGACGTCATGCGATTGTGGTTATTTATATTGGGTAATTCCAAATCACATAACTTCATTTTGGACTCGTATTGCTTTAACCACTCCTTACAATGGTTAGTTGGGAAGTAATTCGACCACCTACTCAATGGAGGTAATGGACAATCATCCGTTAAACTTAAACCGATAAAATGATTGTCATTAACAAAAGCCATAATGATTCGTCTATCCTTGACCGACTCATCACACACCTTCCTTGTGGGTGTAAATGTGACACTAAATCCTGATGAAGGAGGACAGAAAAAATGTACCACGCAGTTCAATACATCCGCTAAAAGATACCCACATATCGGCATTACCATCCAATACCTGGATCCGATTGTATCCAATCCGTTTCGGAATTTTACACGAGTATATAACTCTTTGAACTCTTGTTCTCTGCCATGTCTATCTCCTTGTCTCATCATTTCAATATAAAATTCTTTATCCTTCAATAATTGTGCGGCCATCTTATTTCTTAAATATTGTCATTGGGTGATATTCTCGGTAATCGCCTCACTAAAGTCTCATATTTATTTCAAAACAACGTGGAAACCACAATTGTCATCCCTATCGACATCGTCGGTGGACAAAACAAATGGTATAATGAGTAGAGGGAGTTGTTCCAAATACTCATCGTGTATAGGTTGGGTTTGACTTAGTTGGGAAGAAATCGTAGAGACCTTAGCTTTGACTTGTCGTGACCTTAGCTACCAACTAGTATTTTCTCTAATCGGCCATGGGACCCCTCTGCAATGCTTGTTGCCTCGTTCTTGAAGTTCCGATATTCATATGTCCATGCAAACACAAACTTATTCTTATGCGGTCTCAACCATAGTGATTTGCAATACTTAACTGGTTTGGGATAGTTCTTGCCCCATTCATCCTCAAAGTTCTTCAAGTTGTATTTATAAACTTCCTCCATCATCGATCAAACTATCTTATCCCATGCTTTTAGAAATAAAGACCACTTTATTCCATCCTCGACCCACTTTTCATCGGCCAACCTTTTCTCTTCTTCTCGTTCTTCCACGGTTAGTTTACTAATACGTTCATCCTCTTCCTTCGACCTCTTGGTACCTTTGTTTTGTTTTTTAGCTTGGATATGATGTCTGCAATTGGATTTGATGTTGCATTGAATGTGCCACGTACAAAGCAAATTCTGGGCTTCCGGAAACACTACCTTTATTGCATTCATCAAGGCTGTACCGTTATCCGTTACAATAACCCTTGAAAAATGCTCGCCATTATAAATCGACCTTAATGTTTGCAACATCCAAATGAAACTCACATCGTTCTCAGCATCCATTAAACCCCAAGCCACCGTAAATGTGCATTTGTCCGAAGTGTGGCAAGCGATGTTCAACAACGGCATGTTGTACCTGTTTGTCTTGTAAGTAGCATCTATCAACAAATTTGATGAAAGCATTGAGACAATTGGATCATCTTCGGATGTGCCAAGAAAATACGAATCACCTTACCATCCCTTTCTTGTTTTCTCAATGTGTAATTGTGTTTCTCGGCTAACCACTCTGATTGTTGCATAACCATTCGACCATCCCATTCCGTCCTTCTGATCGTTGCTAGCGCCGAATAAATTATAGACAACGAAGACAAGTTCTTGGGGTCGTCCGCCTTTATCTTAGATAGGATTGCACTCTCTTTCATTACGGTCCTCATAGACTTCACCGTCTCCATTTCCTTTGGTTTTAACTTGGCAACCATTACGTGCCCAACAAGATTTTCCGGATCTTCGTGGTTGTGACGACCATTAGCAACTCTAAACATTTTCCATACTTTTCCTTTCTTACCTTCGGGCTTATGGAAGATAATCTTAAATGGGCATCCAATCTTCTTTGAATTACCTCGGTATATCCTCTCCGTCTTCTTTACGTATTTATAATTCTTTCCCATATGACTCTTTCTCTCGCCACCTCTCTCACAAATCATTTCAAATCGATCAACTTTCACGTAATTGTTTTGAACTACAACGCACATCTTCTCTTTTGCCTTGTTGAGAAGCCATTCCTTTTCCTCCGCCTTACTTCCAAATGTCTTAATGCGCATATAACAAAACAAATATGATAAGCCTAACCATGTAACATACATTCTTAGAACAAGTTAAGAGTGGGCAGGTAGCGTATCAAATTATTTGCATAGTGTAGGGAAGTATCAGGACCCTCGTATGAAACAGGATTAACTCATTCAATAATCTACGTAAAATAGCAATAAGTTAGACAATGATAATCGGTAGTTAATTACATTTACTTACTACCGATTACCAACAATCGGTAGTTAATAATATTCCCGTGCTACCGATTATCAACAATCGGTAGATAATATATATTCCTAAACTACCGATTATAAGAAGAAATCAAGTCAAGTCATGTACACATATAATCGGAGGTTTAGTGTGTTACACCACTATCGATTATAATGCAATCGGTAGGTAATTATATGCTATTAACTACCGATTATAAAGTTTGCAAAATAAAAAATTTGTAGGTTTGGAGAAATTCATTTTTGGGGCGACTAACATAATTGGTAGATAATAAGTTTTCCTAAACTATCGATTATGCAAACAGAAATTCAAAAGAATTCAATTTGGGGCGACTAACATAATCGGTAGTCAATAAGTTTTCCTAAGCTACCGATTATGCAAAAAGAAATTCAAAAAAAATCAATTTGGGGATTTTGTATAATCGGTAGTAAGTAATCTTCACGAGACTATCGATTGTTCAATTATTTTGGAACAGACGTATAATCGGTAGTTTATGGAGTACCATAAACTACCGATTATGGGACGTCCATGGCATTAAAAGCATGCAAAAATGAATTTTCTTTGGGTTTTGAGCTTCTTAACACAATACCTGATTGTTTGATGCATTATTATCTTCATTTTGATGTGATTCATCGTCTAGGTTTTCTTCCACACTAAAATTTGGATCATCCAACAAATAACCCAAATCGTCGTATGTAAACGTATTTGAACCTTCAATATTATGTTCTTCATGTTCAATCTCACCTTCTTCCTCATACTCATCCATGTTTGTGATTGAATTTATGTAAAATCTGATTTCCCAAAAATTCTTCTTCTTCTTCCTCTCTAACACACTCTCTATCTCTATTCTAAAACTAAAACTCAAATTCATCATCTAACACTAACTTAAACCAACTTAATTAACTAATTAATCAAAATTAACACTAATTAAGCAAGGATAGATTATCCATTATAGAAAATACATGGATAAGGGATGTACTGAGATTACTTCAAAATGAGCTTATTTTGTTTTATTAATCGCCCCAATTTAGTTTTTAGTCGCCCTCAAAAACGCCAGGTTGATTAACTAATGTAATTAGTCGAGTCTTGTCCGTGAACTTTTATTTCATTTCGTGTATGTTCGATATTCTAAGTTCACATTCTGTTGTATCTTTTCAGAGGATATGTTGACAGTGAGAAGTCTACTATAATTGGTTCATGTGGGGTATGCAATTAGGGATGCAGCTTTTCCGTCAGCAATGTGGCCGTCGGATCACATTGCGCTCATGGCTGAATTCTCATGGAAGACTCCAAACAAAAATTAACTTGCTGATAGTCGTGATAAAACATACAGTTTTGTACAATAAAACAAACTAAACCTTAAATTCAAATGTAGTATTGCATCTTTCCTAACACAAGGTTGTTACAGACTCAGGTAAAACAGTCTACAGAGAGAAGAGGGTGACACACAATAATGTTAGTGAAATTGACAAATTATAGAACAAGTAAAACTATTTCCTTTGCCCTGTTATCTCGGAACTTCTTATGTTATACTGTAATAACCTACAAGAGTGTGTGTGGTTGTTTTGAGCATTCTCATTTCTGCTATAATGGCATAGTGATGAAATACTGAAATGAGGGAAGACTTCTATCCCTTTAGAGCATCAATAATGATGGATGCTAAAAATGCCAACAAAAACACAAACAGAGCAATACTTGGCTATATCTATGGAAATTTAGCAAAACCCACGGTGGTAATAACATGAACTTAGTTGGGCGTGTTATTAAAGATTCCTGTTTTTGGGCATACGTATTTTTTAGTGGCCATATAAAACACTTCTATCTATGATGGGTTATAAGGGGTGCCTAAAGGGTAGGTCAATTACTAAGATACCCTTTAATCATTGGAATTACTAAAACACTCTCTATTCATAATTAACCCTAGTTATACTCTTAATAAATCAGTTACAAAATTAAATCCTAATCAAAACAAAATTAAAAAATCAGTTACAAAACCAAAGTCATAACTTCTTCTTTTATTCTTCTCCTCTTCTTCACTTCTTCTTCTTCTTTTTTCTATTTGAAGAAAAAAAAA
>JAJJMC010029624.1:11380892-11448913 GCA_023531435.1 Papaver californicum | reverse complement strand
GAACCTGACAGGAACCTGGACTTTTCAAAATGTTGTCAGGTTTGGCTTATTTAGCAATATTAAATTATTAACCAAACATTTCC
The DNA here is from genome assembly GCA_023531435.1 of Papaver californicum. NCBI lineage: Eukaryota > Viridiplantae > Streptophyta > Magnoliopsida > Ranunculales > Papaveraceae > Papaver > Papaver californicum. The sequence goes on along the minus strand of JAJJMC010029624.1, from coordinate 11,448,830 downwards.
TTTGAAGCAGTAATTTTAAATTTTGAATTTGACCAAAATTCAAATTAGTCTTTTGGTTATTAAACTAATTAAACTAGTCGTTGGGTAATTAAACTAGTCGTTGGGTCATTTTCATCTATAAAAGGAAACCTACCCCTTTCATTCTTACTCTCATTCTCACATATCCCTTTCATTTTTTTCATTCTCATTCTCATTCTCACCCATCCCTCCAACTCATTCTCACTCATCCTTTTCAAGTACTAAATATGGTTACTCCATACACTAACGATGAAGATATTTCCATTGTTAGAGCACGGGTTACGATCACAAAACACGACTATGATAGAGCGTGCATTACCCAAAGTAACCAAGACGTTGATCAAGATATTAACATGGATTAGACATCCGATTCTTGGTAGAACAGTATGTTTATGATTTTTGTGGGATTAGACGGAAATTGTAATGATAGGACGTTCAAACTCATTAAGAAAAGGTTCGAGAGGCTATTTCAACGATTGGAAGCTTTGAAACAGAAAATGAAAGCTGTAAAGGAAGCTCATCCCACCAAATCCAGTGTGACAAGAGTAAGTATGTCAATCAATAAGTCGTTCATCAAAAATAGTTTTAAAACATACAAACTTACAATTGATTTATTTTTTCAGTGGGTGATGTCTCTCGACAGATATGAAACTATCCACCGCAAAAAATTTAAGCATGAGGATTGCTATCGTATTTTGGAAGAAAGTACCTATGATTTCAACTTCTATGGTTAAGTGTTTAAGTGTAATCTAATGATATAATCTATTTCATTTCCTTTAATGTAACGCTGTGAAAGATTTAGCTTTTTCGGTTCAATGAAATGATTAAGTAAACCTATATGATCAAAGGCATCAGAGTGTTTTTCGGCTGATAATTGATATTTCAACTTCAGCAGAACTTGACAGAAACCTGGATATTTTCCTATTATTGTCAGGTTCGACTTTTTTTGCAAAATTGAATTATTAGCCGAACATTTCAAATACAATTGGATTAAAGGTAAATTTGCATTGCATTGAATTGAAAGTGCATTACGTTCAAATGAATAAAAAATTATAGCAAATGAATTCAATAATAGAGCGGTAAAACAATATTTTTCCACAAATCGTAGCATTCCATAAACTCGAATGATCTTCGCGACTCTTGAAAATATCGGGTCCAAGCCAATTGTTTCTGCGCATCATAGGCCAATGTCGGATGTTCTTGTACAAAAGCTCGCATATAAGCTCTAAAACCTGCACACTTTGGCCATATACGATTCAAGTACCTATGCATAATCCCTTCGTAGTTTCTTCCATTTTTGTTACCGTCTAACACAACAAATATTAAGAATATATGATTCCAAAACTCTTTGGGTTTTCATCCGGATATACCCCAGGTACTCTTATAGTGCGCCTATCTTCTTCATGACTCGTGTACGTAAGACACGCTCGTGATATGGCAATATCTTCTTTTATGGTGTAGCGAACCTTTTTTTTTTATTTGCAAGATATGAGAATAAGAGAATGAGCTTGAGGGCTAAAGAAATGAATAATATTTTGTGGAAATAAATAATAGTTGGATGTTTGGGGGAAAAGAGGAGTCTCTTCTATAAGCATTTTAATCACAACGGCTCTTTTATTTGAAAAGGAACTAGATATTGTTAAGATTCAGATGATAATGGAAATTCTAAAACAGCCGAACTCCACACATATCCTTTGATACAAGTGAAACAATTAGGTTTGGCTTATTCAAAAATTAAGTTATCAGCCAAACATTACTAAATCTTAATGCCCAAGTTATTTGTTGAGTTCGGTTGTATTTACATTTGAAATTTCAGCCGAACTTGAAACTGACCATAGTATAAATCCCAAAAAAAGAAATTAAAAAAAAAAGATTCATTGGGGCCTTTTGATGTGTTTTAGAAATAGTGGTAAAAGATTTGATACTCAAACTTGTGAAGATTTGATTTTTAAACTTATTTTTTACTACTAAAAATAAAGAAGATTAAATTAAAATTGATTTAAGATTATGGAAAGAACTGAGACTAAGGATTCCACCATTAGCCAATTTTTCAAGTGATTTAGTATTAATAATTATCTTGCAACTCATACATTCAATTGATTCTAAATATTGTCATAGTTAGATTTTTCAAAATAATAGTTGTAAATCAAAAGTATGAGACATCAATAGCCCTAAACTAAGCATGACCCATCAAAAGAAAACACAAATAGTCGATAAAAATTATTATTTAAAATTTAATTCAAAGCAATTCATAAAAGAATTGCAAAAATTAATTAGATAAAAATATACCACTTTATTATTGGAAAAATGGCTTCCTCCGTCGCCTCAGCAATGGGGTCTAGCTCCTCATGTTGTAAACACTCTCAAGATATGTATTCATGGCTCAAAAATTGTTTACAAAAATGAAAAGAGTGAAAATTGTGTAAAACAGGGAGTTTGCAACGGTGTAATGGCATTGCAGACAACTGTTTCCACTATGACAGAAGAGAAAGTGCTTCCGCTGAAGATAAATGTTACTATTCTGAAGATATCCGTTACAGATGGATTGAAGAAACCGTTGCAGCTGAAGATAAATGTTGCAAAGACGAAAATATTTGTTGTTGTTTAGTTGAAGAAATCGTCGTCTATTCCATGTGCTTCACTACAGCAGCAACACTTTTATTTCTTCATGTTTTTTTTTTCAATTGAAGCACGAACCAACCTTCCTCACCTCTTTTGTGATTCAAACAACCCTTTTTATACACAACGAGATCAAGAAATCTCTAAGAGAAATTTTCCCTAGATTTTCCCGGTCGAGCCTCCCACCCTTCTGTCAATCCCTGGCTCTCTATTTATAGTTCTTAGACCCTCCAAACTCGAAAAGGATGTTTACACATCAATTCTAAACCAATCCAAATTCTAAAAACACGTTCTAATTCTCGGAATCCGAGTAATACTCTTTTCTCTTTATTCACGACAATAACCTATTTCCGGCTATTTTCATACTTGAAACTCTTGTTTTTGACGCATATTAATCATGTGAGCAACGTGTTATGAGGTTGGTATATCTAAACCTCCTTAAATCCAATAAAATCCGGTTCCCAAACATATCAGGAGAAGCTTCCCGCATAGAAAATATTTTTCCGCCATTTTCATTTTGAAAATAAGAGGTGCCCCTATCTAGAAGTTGGGTGCATTTATCACATTTCGTGGGTGTCTTTAGTAATTACCTCTGGGTGCCTTTATCAAATTTTTGAGCCAATTTTTCCACAAATGTTTATTTTTCAAAAATACCTATAAACACGTAAAATAATACAATAAGTACCAAATTTGAGCATTAACAAAATAGACAATTAATGACAAATTAGACACAAAAAATGTGTCTATCAAATACCCTTAAACTTATTATTTGCTAGTCCTCGAGCAAATCTAATCTAAAAATAAAATAAAATCCTAACTCACTTTTGCAGGCATCGCGATTGTAGTTAGCGTGTGCAACAAGCCTTTAAACCCATATGTGTCCCTATCGTACGAGTTTTAGTCTCGTGAGGGTTTACAAGAGGTATACCCACAAAACCTTCTACTCTAAACCCTAGCTACCTGTGAACGATTGAGGTTAAACACTAAACAAGCTATTTAGTTGACATACTAAATTCTTCGGCTATGGGAATCATTACCCTATATGAGTCCAATTGTTGTACACGAGTTTGCACTCAGCATAATAAAATTCATATATAAGAAAACAAAGTTCTACTTAGATAGTCGTTCAACCACGATACTCAGAATCTATTAAAGTACAATCACATGAAAAGATTTAGAAGATGGATATAGACAAAATGAAGTTTGCGTATGTTGACTAAGGTGAACGGTGTTTCCCATATCTGTCTGAAGGTCAGTGCCAGGATGAATCCTAATGGATTGAAATACGCTCCCACTGGTCTTAATCCTTATACTAATATCGGTATATACAAGGGTCCCAGCAGAAGATTTATTAAAAATAATTATTTATTATTTTTAAATGTACTGACAACATGATTGGATCAAATGAATCCAAGTGCATGTTCCTTATTAGTATCTTACATGATAGTTCTCATGGATCCTGCGTTCCATGCTTGCTTAGGCGACGGAGACAGGGAGAACACACACACATTGCTATCAAAGTGTCAATACTCGATTATTTTTATCAAAAATAGTCTAAATAATGGGGCTTGATCTCAAGCATTCTACTTCATCCTTGCGGCGATAACAATTCGATACTGGTGCCCCACCAAATCACTTAGAGAAATAAAAATTGTAAAAATAAAAACAGAAGGTGATATGGTCGAGATAGACTCCGAGATATGGTGACGACTATCCTGTTATTTCTAACGAATAGACCATTTAACTGGGCACACCAATTCCTGTAGAAAAATAGCTAAGTTTTCATCTACCTAGAATGGTTAGTGTCATCCTGAATTGCTCATAAGTTTCTAGACTTTGGAGTTTCATATTTCACTAAAAGTTTCTCCCATACCCCCAAACTTAAATATAACATTGTCCTCAATGTTCAAAAGATAAATGATTAAAACATTAACAAGAGAAATTATTACCGCTTGAAGAAAAGAGTTAAGCAAAGATATTACCGTGTCGCATGAGCATGGGTTACCTCCAAAGAAGTGTTAAGTTTAAAGACTTCGGCTAGACTAAAAAAGAATTAGTCACCTCATAAAATCATATAGCAATAAACTGAACAACTGTGGGTCATCTGAATCAAATAGTGTTATCCAAAATAGAAGGAAACTGCAGCAGGCCTAGAGAGTGAACAAACATAGTACAACCTTATCCCTATCTAGTGTATTGTTTAAGACAACTACATCTAGTTGTGGTTCAGGTTCAGGCTCTATGAAAGGGTCTAGATAAAATATTTTCATGGGCTAAATTTCCTCATAGGCAAGATCAAAAGAATCAGGTTGTAGAGTCTGAAAAAACTCAACCAAGAACTTAGAAGCACATAATAATAACCTGAAAATTATGGGTCCTCAAAGTCAATCAGATTTGACCCACACAGTTGACTACAATGAAGGTGGTCATTCTTAAACAAATCTGTCGATTCTAATTTCCTAAAGTAATTAGACTTAGTCTCAAAGCTTGATAACTGACACATTTGAAATTCAAACGTTCCCAAAAATGGAAGAAAATATTTTGGTGGGAAAACAAAGTCAATCTTGGTATTATTTCCTAGGTAAACCACATCGACCAAAGGATGGGTTTCTAACAACTGAACTTGTTTCTGGACATCAACAGGCTTAGGGAATCTAGTTTGAAGATGATCTTGAAAAATGGTATAGGTACAAATATCAAGCCCCAAGTGAGGTACATTTCTAGGAGTCAAAGGTAAAGCACATGGAATGATAGTCACCCCCAAACTTAGAGTTTTCAGTGTCTTTAGATAGACTAGTCACAATTTTTCTTATTTCTAGATCGTCAGATTCCTGAAAATGGTCAATTGTTTCTTCTAGGTTATAATTAGGTGGTGCATCCTCACTCATATTTAAAATCTCTACGAGTCTATCTTTTTTATCTAAGACTATTGTTTCTAAATCGCTGTACTCTAAAACAATATTCTCAGGATAAACCCGTTCCTCTAAACTATTATCGACTTCAAAACAAGAAAATTCTACATCGTCTAAAACAGTGGTATCTCTAGTGAAATCCTCTTCCTTTTAAATAGGTGAATAATCATTAAAATTGTTTAGATTTAAACTAAAAATAACACTATCATCATGAAGCACAATTGGAGTGACAATTTCCTGATCACTCTGCCTGTATATTTCAAGTTCTTCACCAATATTATCCTCACCATCATAATAATATGAAGATGTTTGAACCTCGTCTAAATAAGTAGTGTTACCAATTTTATCCTCGTTCTCTTGAATAGGTGAATAATTATCAAGGGTAGCACTATATTGGAAATTAAGATCATTTTGAGCAATATTATTCTTTGCAGGACTTTCATTCACAGTTAATACAAACCTATTTGTATTCTCAGTCAAATTCTTGAGGGAATCCTCTAGAGAAACAAATGGATCATAAGGAGTACTAGATCGCAACTGCTCGTGTGATTCTTCTAGAGAAAGAGTTGGGATACTATTTGTTCCTCTCACACTTAATTCAAACCTATGTGTCATCTCAGATAACTTCTTGAGTGATTCTTCTAAAGGCATGACGGGTGTGTATATGAATAGTAATTGGGATCACCCTGGTATGAGCAATAATAGGTTCATGATGAGTACTAGATCGTAACTGCTTCAATGATTCTTCTAGAGGCATAATAGGTTCATTATAAGTACTAGATTGCACATGCTTTAGGGCATCCCTCCAAGACAAAGAACTCAAATTTTTCTCATTTTCATGTTCATATGACGGGTGTGTATATGAATAGTAATTGGGATCACCCTGGTATGAGCAATAACCTCCAAAAGGTTGGTGGTGGTCCAGACTACTATCCACACCATGTTGATAGTACGAATAATGTCTATTTTGAAATTCAGTCGGATATTCATTATATTGGTCCTCATAATACCAGTTCGACATTTTCTGACAAAAAATTCCTAATAGATTCACAAAAAATCTAAGAAAATAAATCCTAACAGGAAGGGGGTTCTAAACATATGCAAACAAAGCCAACTCAACCAAATCAAACCTACTGAATCTAGCAGAAACAAAACATGATGGCTCCACTTAGATTGTTTCTAGACCAACTTATATTCTTCCAAAAGGAAACTAGTTACAGTTTTAGCAAATCTCTTAGAATAATCCGAATTAGATGCAATTGTTTCTAATTTGACTAATGTTTCAAATTTGACTAACTGAAAGACCCAGAAACCTTTTTCTTCATTCGAAGCGAAGCAAACCCTGACTCTTATTTCTATGTTCTTTCTTGATCCAAGGACTAACTACTAAAAAAAAAGTGGCGTAGATCCATAGGTTCGATACCTTGTTATCGAACTCATGCTTCATAGAAATATTCGATCGGATAGAGTCGAAGAAAGAGGTAGTTTCATTAGTAATTTACAGATTAAAAAAATGCCATAAAATAAAACATTCACTACCCTCACATATCTTGCATATATTATATGTTTACACTGGTGGGTTTCTCTCTCATTTAATAAAAATCTGGAATCCTGGGTTACAAATTGGTGGAATACTAGGCAACCCGAATGTTTTTGAATGATATTAAAGAAATGAATCTTCTAGAAAAATTCATAGAATTAGAAGAACTTTTCTTTTTGGACGAAATAATAAATGAGTAGCCTGGGACACATATCCAAAAACTTTGTATAGAAATCCACAAAGAAACGCTACAATTGGTCAAGATGCACAATGAGGTTCATATTTATAGCATTTTGCAAAAACAGGATAAGCTCTAAGGAGCTTTGATAACCTTGCCTCTTCGGCAACGTTTCCTTGGGTTACAAGGCGGATCAAATCTACTTAAAATAATTTTCCTGAAATTTGAGTTAGGCTAACATAGTAACCAATACAGTCCTTTTTAATAACTTTCCAATAAGCTCGTTACCCTATTGGTCTCTTTCTAGTCAAATTTTAAGGCTTAGGTTCGCGTTTGGTAACGTGTTCCTAAAGCGGGCAAGAAGGAAACGGTGATGAAATCCGAGTCCTTATCTTATATGGCCAGTCCTTTCCCTTTACGTGAAAAGTAAATTTGTATTCAGGTCCTCAGCATATATGCATTACAAAGGCGTCCAGAAACCCCACTGACATGGGATTCGTGGGTGGTTAGAGTCTTACCTCCCATTCCAGGCGGGTGATGAACCGTTGAAGTCGAATCATACCACCGACTCCTATGTCAGTGTACGAACCCGAGGGGCAGAGACAATATCGTCATTGTCGTCCTTCCCTGTGCAATTTATATTTAATTACCCTTCCGTAAGGGTTTAAAAATAATAAAATCCAAAAGTCTGAAAAAAATAATGTCCAAAGAAAAAGTCCAAAAATAAAAAAAAGTACAAAAGTAATAAAAGATTTCCTAATACAATTTTCTAAAAATAAAAATAAATAAAACCCTAAAAATAAAATAAAATTAAGATTAACTAAAAAAATAAAATAAATGTGTCTTCTTTTTCCGTTCTTTTCAATTTATTTTTGACTCCGAGTCTTTAATCAACCAATTTAATCTTTGGCTCCAATTTCTTTTTGATCCAAAACCTGTAATACAAAGAAAAATACCAAAAAAACGTAAAATAGAACAAATAAAAAAAAATATATATAATTAAACTAACTAAATTAAAAACTAAACCTAAAAACAAGTCCCCGGCAGGGGCGTGAAAACTGATGTGTTTTAGAAATAGTGGTAAAAGATTCGATACTCAGACTTGTGAAGATTTGATTTTTAAACCTAATTTTTACTACTAAAAATAAAGAAGACTAAATTAAAATTGATTTAAGATTATGGAAATAATTGAGACTAAGGATTCCACCATTAGCCAATTTTTCAAGTGATTTAGTATTAATAATTATCTTGCAACTCATAAATTCAATTGTTTCTAAATATTGCCAAAGTTAGATTTTCAAAATAATAGTTGTAAATAAAAAGTATGAGACATCAATATCCCTAAACTAAGCATGACTCATCAAAAGAAAACACAACTAATTGATAAAAAAACATTATTTAAAATTTAATTCAAAGCAAATAATCATAAAATTATTGCAAAAATTAATTAGATAAAAATATACCACTTTATTATTGGAAAAATGGCTTCCTCAGTCACCTCAGCAATGGAGTCTAGCTCATCATGTTGTAAACACTCTCAAGATGTGTATTCATGGCTCAAAAAAAATTACAAAGATGAAAAGAGTGAAAATTATGTAAAACAAGGATTTTGCAACGGTGTAATGGTGTTGCAGACAACTGTTTCCACTGTGACAGAAGAGAAAGTGCTTCCGCTGAAGATAAACATTACTGTTCTGAAGATATTCGTTACAGATGGGTTGAGGAAACCGTTACATCTGAAGATAAATGTTGCAAAAACGAAGATATTTGTTGTTGTTTAGCTAAAGAAATCGTCGCTTATTCCCTGTTCTTCACTACAGCAGCAACACCTTTTTTTTCCTGTTTTTTTTTTCAATTGAAGCTTGACCCAACCTTCCTCACCTCTTTTTTAACTCAAAGAACCCTTTTTATACCCAACAGGATCAAGAAATCTAAGACAAATCTTCCCTGGATTTTCCCGACCGAGCCTCCCCCCAATCACTGGCTCTCTATTTATAGTTCTAGACCCTCCAAACTCGAAAAGGATACTTACCCATCAATTATAAACCAATCCAAACTCTAAAAACACGTTTTAATTCCCCAAATACGAGTAAAACTCTTTTCTCTTTATTCACGACAATAACCTATTTCCGGCTATTTTTATGGCTTGAAACTCTTGTTTTTGACGCATATTAATCATGTGAGCAACTTGTTATGAGTTTGGTATATCTAAACCTCCTTAAATCCCATAAAATCTGGTTCCCAAACATATCAGGAGAAGCTTCACGCGGAGAAAATATTTTCCCGACATTTTCATTTTGAAAAGAAAAGGTGCCCCTATCCAGAAGTGGGGTGCCTTTATTACATTTTGTGGGTGTCTTTGGTAATTTCCTCTGGGTGCCTATTTCAATTTTTTGAGCCAATTTTTCTACAAATGTTTATTTTCCAAAAATACCTACAAATAAATAAAATAATACAATAAGTACCAAATTGAGCATTAATAAAATAGATAATTAATGTCAAATTAGACACAAAAAATGTGTCTATCACCTCTCTATATATAAACTTGACATTCTCTAACTCATTTTGCACCACCTAAGTCTTTCTTAAGTTAATTTTCTTCCACCAATTCTTTCTTCCTCCAATTTTCATCTAATTCTAACTGCAAATGGATTCATTCACCATTGAGGATGATGTAATGCTTGTTAAAGCTTTCATTCCAGCTTACCGTGAAAGGCATCATGAGCGTTATTCAATTTTTTGGAAGAGAGACAACGAATTTCATTTCGAATTAGATGGGAATCCTAAAACTGTAAATGGTTAAAATTAGCCGAAAGATTTGAATGCTACAATATACATTGAGAGAATACATAAGAGTACTCTGTTGGGTAAAGCGATATCATCGCAGAACTACTCCTGAAGAGAAAGTGAGTATTTCAACAGGTTTATCTTGTGAATGGACTATTTTGGGTTTTTATACTAACTTGTCAATTCTTTCATTTTTAGAGTGCTAGAGTTCAATTTATTTGGGGAATACGTCATGGAGGAACAACGTTCGATCACGAGCTACGTATTTGAAGACATATGCCCTGAGATTCCTTAGACAACTAGAATTCAAATGGTGGTAAAGAGCTATCCGTGGAAAGCGAAATGCTCCATATGGTTCGGCTGATTTGTAACTCCCAAATATCAGCCGAACTTTGCAATATTTGCACTTTAAAAAAAAGTATAGCCGTTAGGAACATTACTATATATATACCCAGCAATTAATTCATCTCAAACAATCACATATTCACTTAAAAATGGCACTTCATAATGCTAATTTACTCTAGATGAAGATTTAGCTCTTTGCAAAAACTATGTTCTTTTCTATCCAAAAAAGGGTGAAGAACGGCGTCAAAATGGTCTAGTTAGTATGAGTTATTGGGCTAAAGTTCATGAAAAGTTCTGCACCGAAACAGGCAATCCTCATAACAGGGATTGTCCGACCTCATAAGAGGTGAAACCAATGCGGAGGTTGTTTTGCGAGCTCGAGAGGAATGGGGAAGATGGAAAGGAAATATTTTCGAATATGAAGCTCATTACAACATCCTTCGTAAGTTTCTCATATTCCGTATGGGATGTTAAAAAAAAATTACGATCTTTCTAAAATGTACTACGATGTAATGATATGCGAGTTACTTATGTAATACGTATCTAAGTATGAATAAAAAAAATCTAGGAATTTCTGTCAGGTTTGGTTGAAATTAAAAAATATTATCCGAACATTTTAAATTGAAGTTTTGTGAGCATCAGAGTGTTGTTCGGCTGAAACTGGCATTACAACTTTTCAACCGAACCTGATAAAAACCTGGATTTTTCATCAGGCTGTCAGGTGAGGCTGATTCGCACGATTGAATTACTAGCCGAACCTGACAATATTATGAAAAAAAACAGGTTTGGTTGTATATATTCCCATACCTTAACAACCGAACCTTGTGTGTCCCCATTCAATTCATAGGACAATAGTGCAGCAACAAAAAATAAATAAATTACGGGGAAAAAATTTCATTTATAGGGTGTTTGGAACGGTCTACCAAAACCAAGCAAGTCAAAATATTACATTTCTTTTCATGGCAGTTCCAATTTTACCGCATCTTCACTTAACCTTGTTTCATCGTATTCATTTTTGTCTTCCTCATCATCCGTCAATATAGTTATATGTTGGCTTTCGAATGACATATGCATTGCATCCCAAAAGTCCATTACCGTCGCATATTGTGCACACCAATCCAAAGAGATTTTTTTTTGAATTTTGGCCAAAAGGCATTTTTATCCAAAGGAGGTAATGGGCATCTGGGTTGTAATTTGAGGCCGATATAATGACATCTTTCAACATGTACAATGACAAGTCTCTTATCCTTTATATTCTCAATGTAAGGTATTGTTGGTGGCGCGAATGAAAAACTCATACTAGATGAGAGCAAATGAATCACGCAATGAAAAGTTTCGGCTATTAACCACCCACAAATCGGCATGTGCATCCAATGTTCCCTTGTGATGAACATATCCCCATGTAAGCGAGATTTGAATTTAACAAACTCTTCTAACACCCCTTGGTATCCTCTTGGCCCATTTCTCATCATTGTTTTGTAGAAATCCCGGTTTCGGCGTAGTGTTTGTAACAACTTATACCTTATTTATATACTTGACTTGGTCCTCATTGAACTCCTCATTGTTTGCTTCTTCAAATGGTACTAATGGTTCCACAGTAACATGATAACCAGAATTCCCATCCCCTTGGACATCCTCCATTGTTATTATATGCTCACGAATTACTTCGGGTATGAACTCTAAGTAGTTATCATAAATCAAATTGGTTGGTCGGTAAATGTTGCCGAACTTATCCTTTTTAGGACCTTTCATGTTACCCCTTGCATGTACGGTATTTTTATCCTTTTGCTTAGAGTTTTCCTTTTTTTGGGAAGGATACATATTACCCTTGAGCCTGACGTCTTTTTGTATATCTTTTGGGGGGGACGGACACGAATATCCATTATTTTCCATGACTTTTTGGTTGTTTGCTTCGCCTTTATCCTTACTCGGACGGCCACGCTTCCTTTAAAGATTCGCTTATTCCTTCTTTTCCGCCTTCTCTATTTTCCTCTTTTCCTCTTCGTAAATTGCATCATGGTACTCAACTCCTGATGGATCTCTTTGTGTCGCGGATATCTTGTCGTCTTTCCTAGTCTTTTTCCGGTTAAGTTTATTGCTTGGCCTACCTCTGGGTTTCCCTTTTTCCAGTTCAAAGACTTATCCTTGGTGAAAGGATAGAGGATTGGCCTCAAGTTGTACATTAGGATTTGTTTTTTAAGCCCAATACATCCCTCGGTACATCTCAACAAGTTTTTACCCATAACTTATCTCCTAAATCTCTTCATCGTCGGGCTCTTCAGATATGGGAGGGTCAAAACTTAATTGTTTCCAAAAAAGGTCAATATCCTCAAAAGGTCTGAGTTCATCTTCGTATCGGGATATGTAGTGGTGACATGGAAGTCCCATAGATTCCTTCATTTTACAAGAACATTCTTCATACGGTTGAGCGGTCCAATCTTTCATCAAATTCACTTCAACCATTAGTTTATCAAAACATAAATGGGACACCCTATATGTCAATCCGAGGAGCCACGAATTATCCTTGTAATCTTTGTGTTTAAACATAATGTTATGTTCGAATGCCTCTTTGATTTTTATGAGATCGGTTTTGAAATAATCATCCATCGCGTGAAACACTGTCACAAACGTGTCAACACAACCAAATAGGTTCTTCTTCAATCAGTGATGATCCGACTCTACCATACTTGTAGCTTGGTTGTCGAAGTGTTTGTGTTGATTTATGAACGCATACACAAACCTTTCCTTGTGAGGTTCCAACCATTCCTTACGCAAATAGGCAATGACACTTGGGTATTTGAGGCCCCAATATGCAATAACATTTTAAGATTCTCTTGGTACACCTCTTCCCTAATTGACCATGTCAAAGCATCTCATTCGTTGGAAAAACAATCCCACAACCTTTCATTAGCTTCACATTTTTTCTTGAATTCCTCCTTTTTCTTTACTCTTTCTTCCTCCGGTAGCTTAGAAAGCTTCTCTAAGTCTTTTAACTTAAGCGGATGAATTTTCGGTTGACAATTTTTCTTCACATTGTTCCAAACATGAAACGTACAAAGAAAGTTATGTGCGTCCGGAAATACCATTCTTATACCTTACATCAATGTTTGGTCTTGGTCGGTTACGATTACCTTAGGAAGGACTTCCTCCCAGAGAATTAGCTTGTATTGTTCTAACCCCCATATGTAACTTTCTTTTTTCTCGTCTTTCAAAAAGCAAAACCCAACGGTGAGTGGTTCCTTGGTCGACGTATGTCCAACTATGTTCATCAACGACATCTCATTTTTGTTGGTCGTGTAGGTGCAATCAATTATAAGAACTTACGGAAAGCATTGAGCCAATCGTACGCATTCCGGGTGGGCAATGAAAAGATGTGTCACTTGTCCAAACTCATCCAATTTATTTTGAACCATGTAGTTGTTTTTCACCGCCGACCACATTACTTGTCGCATCACCAACCTACCTTGCAAATCATTTTTCCTCAAAAGGTTTCTCGCGTTGTAGATAGTGAATATGGTGGACTTGTTATTCTCGTCATCCGCCTTCAATTTTCCAAGAATCTTAATCGGTGCCATACGTGTCCGCGATATTTTATCTACTTCCACGAGTTCTTTCGGCTTTAACCTTACGACTTTGGCATGCCCGTGAAGATCTCGTGGACGTGGGTGGTTATGAAGACATCCATGTTCTTATTCATACTCCAATGTTGTTCATGTTTGTTGTAGTTGAAAACGATCTTGAAGGGACAATTTGTTTTCTTCGTTTTACTCTTATTCATTCTCCCGGTTTTGCTCTTATACACAAAACCCTTCTTAACCTTACTTGCACCTAGCCCACTTCACTCACAAACCATTTCAAACCGGTTTAATCGGCTTTGTTGTCCGTAAACTAGCACGCAATTAATTTTAATTCCATGTTCATCAGCCCAAGACCTTGCTTACGGTTTAGATTTCCATGTCTACATGGTTGCAAGATCAAGAATAAAGTTAGTAAAGGTATCACTTAAACTTTCAAAATAAAATCCAAAATCAATTTATTGCCTACCAAATCATTTTGAAAGTGATTTTTATTATCTTCGTGAATAATGAAGTTTACCGGAGGTTGATTGTCCATTGGTACATGTTGAACAATAATGATCTACAAAAAATATTGCTAGGTTAGATGATCACAAAGAAATTGTACATATGAGTTCGGCTGATTCGATAATCAAATTTAAAGCCGAACCTTTGGCATCCAACAGTTCGGATGATTCGATATTCACTTTTTTAGCCGAACTAAGGGTCTTCTCTCTTTCTTCTGTTTCAACTATATGGTTCGGCTGATTCGATAATATAATTTTCAGCCGAACCTTGACCCTTAAGTTTTCATTGAATTTTAACTACAAGGTTCGGCTGAAAAGTAATTATCCGAATAATCCACTGAGGCCAATGAAAAACAAGTTCTTAATGTTCGGATGTAATCTAAAAACAATTATCAGCCGAACTAAAAATTATACATTGGTGCCAAATTACAATTACAGAGTTTGGCTAATTCTTCAAGCTCATCGAACCATCCAAACTGTTCTTGAGCATGTGGTTCGGCTAATATAGTTTCAGCGAAACTATAACCTGGTAAGCCGAACTCTTTAAAAAAAACATTTTTCGATGAATTGAACCTACAAAAACGAGATTAAACCTTATCTAAGACCATACCTGAGTGTTATTAGCAATGGGTTCATCAACCATGTATTCATCTTCGGGATTTGGTTCATAAAAATCATCATTTTGAGCTTGTGTTTGAGTTTGTGTTTGAGTTTGAGAAAAATCATTCTCATAACCCAAAAAAATCAACATATCAGGATCTCCATCGTAGTTGATGTGTATTTTCTGAGCTTTACGTGATGAAAATTCACCCTCGTCAATCGAATCATTCATTTTCATCAAAAATCCTAGGTTTTTCTTCACTTCTTCTTCTACTTCTCTTAAACAAAGTTTTTCCCAAAAATAACTTTTTCCCTCACTAATTTTAACTTTTAAAATCAAAGACTAGATTAACTATTAATCATTATAATTAACCACTAATGATTAACTATAAGCTTAATCATTATTTATTAAACATTAAAGGTAATATGGTTATTATAAAAAAACGGTGGATAGGGGACTTTAAGAATTACTCCTAATAACGTTATTTTATCTCTATATGGTATGCCTATTAGAAATCTTGTATGTCCAAAAACAGGATCTTATCAAACTTGGTCTATGTTTTAGAAGGAAAAATAAACATTTATTTACTGAAAAGATTAGTGGGGTTTTAACAGAATCTTACTCTTAGACAAGGTATTAAACCCCAACAAATTAGATATTGATGGGCGTGGTTTTGAAGTGCGGATGAGGCAGACTTTAAAACTGCGCCTGGCCAAATCTGGCAACAATTTAGAAGGGCGGAGCAGGAAATGTTAGGGGGTGGATAAAGTGAGGCGTCCTTGATCGTCAGGTTGTACCTAGGCTTGTAAAGCAAACCTAAACAAATAAGCGGCACAATTTTAAAACAACAATGATTTTCATTTTAACGCCATCACTTTGAATTTTGTTATACATTGGACACCATGATAATATAAACTACTTTTTCAAGAGCAATTGAAATTATACTGTATTTGTTCAATGGAAAAAATCCAATGGAAGATCCAGTTATTTGTTTTAATAACTTGCCTCATTTACTCTCAGGCTAATTGGATCTCAAGCATGTATTGGTATTTTGTTTAACAGTAGCGCTTCAAAAGTCATCTGGATTGCAAATCAAAACAAAATGTACTAGTTTGAACAGAAAAGTTCAGGTAGAATACATTTTGTTTTGTTAACACAGAAAACTTCAATTTCATACCACTTTGTTTCAGGAGTGGACTGTGGACAAAGGGCAAGCTCAAGTATATTGTAAGAGTTGTCTTCGAGGAACTCACCAAAGTTGACATCTTACATAGTATAATGCAATACAATAAAGACTTCCCTGCTTACTGCTGCCAACCACCATAAGGTTGATTTCGGTTATTACCTGATGTGTTAGCCCCTCTACCACCACTCGAACTTCCGTATGGTCCGCTTTGGGGATAATTTGGATCACCAGCTGCATACCCTCTGACCCCACCTCTAGGGCCCTGACCAGCATATGGAGGACCCCTTCCCTGTGCCGGATATGGTCCACTGCCATAGCCTCCACCTTGACCTCCACGACTGGGATACGGGCCACTAGGGTTTCCACTCTGGGGATATCTATTTGGCCCTCCAGAAGGTCGCTTTCCATAGTGGTGACTAGGTCCAGTAGCCACTGGTGGTTGGGTGTGATGCATAGGTTGATTAGGACCTGGTCTTAACTGAGGATGTGATTGGCCAGAATGCTGGATCGGAGGAAGGCGTCCATGCTGTTGTGGGGGATGTTGTAGTTTTTGCCTCTTTGCGGCTTCTTCTAATTGACGTTGTTGCTGGCGTTTTTTCTTTGTCTGAAACTCGTGAGATGATTCAAATTTAGGTAAGCTGTGAACCAAAAAAACAGCACTTATCAGAAGTATGGTGATTAAAAAAAATAAAAAATAAAGTGAGTTTGGAGTAAAATTAAATAAATATCGAGATCAAAAGCCGCGGCATTTCACAGCATATAAGTGAGGTGGTGATGCAGTGGAACCTTTTTGGATCACAAGGCAAAGGATCAGCCCAAAAATACTCAGCATCAAGTGCGTCCTTGGCAGATATTCTCTAAGAAAAACAAAAGGGGAAGAACACAGAAAATTCATTAGTGGCACATTAAAGAAATCTATTATATTTAGATTCAGAAAATATAATCGGCAGGTGGAAGGATGATTTCTTTGTCAGCATCTAAAAATGAAGTTGAAACAATAGCAGGCTATGTGAATCATTACCCCACTCAACCGTTTAACATGAAATCCAAATTTTATTCAAATAAATAACGTTTCTGTACAAAATACAACTAAAGTTCTTTAGGTTTTTTAGCAAATTAGAGTGTTTCAAAATGGAATTATCATTCCCAGTGACCTTTAGGGCATCTTTTATCAAATTTATCAACTACTCAGCATTTCTATCGAAAAAAGTCAACATTACACTGCTGCACAAACATGGATACTTAACAAGGCTAATCATCATAATACGAGAACCAGACAAGGAAGTAAGTTAATTGTCTAACTGCGATATTCATACTCAAAAACAGAATCCGTCAAGTTTGCACTCAGTCTCAAGAACATTTGACACTTATATTTAAAATTACTGACATGTATATCATGATACAGGTAAGTTTTTTAATATAGATTACAGGAAGGGATTCTATTCTGGCGATCACAACCAAAGGTGAGATAAAAACCATCACATTAAGCTGCCCAACACTGTATTTTCAGATCCCAAAAACCAGAGCAAATCACATGGTAAGTTTAATATATTGGTTTTTGGTACCTGAAAAGAATTCAAACAACGATATCTATTGAACAACAAACAAAAACAGCTAGTTTATATAGGTCAGTAAGACAGGATCTTCAAGTTCCTTTCAAAAATCGAAAGCCCGCTGAAAAAGTGGTACTTAAATTATTAAAAAAAAGTTTTACGTATGTAAATGTCTCTATTTCAAGCATGAATTAGTATATAGACCCAAAATGGGTTAAACCAGGCCATCAAAAATATTCAAGAACATAGGTAGATTTTTTATATCAAAAGTAGTGCAAAACTTCCTGACAAACTTTATATAATTGTATTTATTTTCAAATTGACGTGATACCTGTGATGGATCAAGAGTTAGCATTTTCTCCAGCAACTCCAAAGCATGCCTATCAAAACTGCAACGCAAAATAAGATAATAGAAGTTATATAAACTTTTGAGTGTTTAAAAGGTAACAGAGTATAGAAAATTCATATACTTGAAACCAGTAATAGCCAACAAGGATAATACAGGTGGATTAGCTTACTGTTTGAAAACCTCTCTTACACGTCTCTTCATTGGCCTTGATGGCTTGAAATTGTTATACCAGGGAATTTTGGAAACCCCGGGCCAATTGACCTCATCAGGAGCCCCGCACAGCTCATATATCTTGTTCAGTTGCTCAGGCTACAATTATTATAAAGAGAAGTCATGTCAGTCTCAAGGAACCTAGAAATTGTTACTGGCACGGTCAGCACAATAGATATCTACATGCGAAGATAAATCAATTCAATTATCCAAGTGTCGCCCTTAATAAAGAACTTGTCATCTTTAACCTTTTATTACGCCATCTTCATGAATAAGACTCGACTAAAGAAAAAGATGAAACTCCTCAACTACACCAGCACAACAAAATGTACACCGCATTTCACTCAAGCAACTACCAAGCCATACTATGTACCCATCGAAGCTAGTATTTTGACCTTGGGGTAAAGCCTGCTATCCATGTGGGATCCATGATCACATTGATAGGCATATAAAACACAAGGCATTGTACATCTGGTATGTGTTATAGTGTAAATTTATACTACTATGCAAGGTAGCCTTGTGTTGGGAACTTATTTTGGTCAGACTAAAGGCTGAATTTATCAGTGGAAATATTTCAATAAGCACGATAATAATTACAATTTCATAGAGATATCAAGGAATGCATTTATTATGATTATTACTTAATTCTGATTTGAAGAAACTATTCACCGCAATCCAGTATGTGATCCTAGCACATGGTAATATGGCTAGTGGGCCCAATACATGTCCTAGACTCCTAGCTGATCCTGATTCGACATTAGAAGTATATTGATTGTTCCCCAATACCAAATACTTTTGTTGGTAAATACTGCATATTGAATCCATGCATAAATCCATTTTATTCCCTATTGATTTCCAGTATTGCTAGGAATTCTAGCTCTTACTATAGTGAAACAACAAATCAGTATGAAGCGTCATCTTAGAGGTTTGTGAATAAAATAGATTCCAAAACCAATATGTTACACAGATATTTTTAGCTGGCAATACATATACTACTACTATGTTTGGCTACTACCAGTAGCAGTATAAGACCTAAATTATATACCCTATTCAACTTCTAAACCAAAATTCCCAAATCATTTGACGTAATATGCTGCTTAACTATTATTTAGACTGAAACTAGAATTATTTCCTAAACCATTCAACTAAATGTATGTCTACAATTGGAATAAGTGACCTTTTAGTGCAGATGAGAGTGAAGCATTGTGATTCATGAATACTTCATACTTGAATAGTATGCAAGTGTGCGAATGCTTATGGTAATACAGTGAATTCGCCATATGCTCCAACTGGGTCTGAATCAATGAGATTTAGTTGATTTCATATTCTTTTCCAGGTCTACATATCAGTCTCATGGTGACCATGTGAGTACTCACAGCCTCCTTGACTTGTTGATTTCAAAACAAAAGCTTACTGGCTCGCAGCAAATTACTTACCTCGTTCTTCCCAGGCAAAATGGCCTTTCCATGAAGAAGCTCCGCAAAGATGCAACCGACAGACCACATATCAACAGCAGGACCATACTTGGTGGTTCCAAGAAGCAACTCAGGAGGTCTGTCAAAACCATTATGAACCTGAATGAATTAAGCAAAAGGTGGTGCATATTTTGAAGATAAAAAGGATGGCTAGCAACTAGAAGAATTTGAAATAGAGAACTGCTGGCACTTACCTATACCACAAGGTAATAACACGATTTGTTAGATTTGCATTGTGGTCATTAGAAAATGATCGTGCCAAACCAAAATCTGCAAGCTTCAGATTTCCTTCATTATCTATTAGAAGATTAGAACCTGCGAAGCATGCAGTACTAACATCATATAAACTGGAAAAAATCATGAACCGCATTAGACTAATAATTAATGAGTGTCAGGTTGATAATAACCTTTAATGTCACGATGCAGTACTTGATTAACATGACAGTAATGAAGCCCTGTCAAGAGCTGTTTCATATAGCACTGACAACAAAAGACATGTGTTTAGCAGAAGAAGCTTACCGACTAAATGGAGTACAACACATCAAGTTATGTGCACCTAAGGTACCTTGATTTGGGGAATTGTGAATCGCATACCAGGACGATCAGCAAGACCCGTCAAATCGTGGTCCATGTATTCAAAGACCATATAGATGCTACCGTTGTATTTGTTGCCATCTGCAGTTCCAGAAAAAAGTTGGTTACCCTTAAAAACTTCTAGTCATGATTGCAACCATGTGTACATGTAAGCAGGCTACATTGAACTACTCACCAGGCCTCCCTTGCTCGTCCCTTTCAGGTCCTGAAAGACAACTCTCAAAAGTTACAAATTAAAATAAATACCATCCAAGACTCAGTAAAATGTTCATTATGAAGAAATTGAGGGAAAAGACTCAAATTTGGAAAAGAGAAAAAGAATAACCTGGGGAAGTAACAATTTCTTTTAGATTAATTACATTTTCATGATGCAGCTTCTTCAGAATTTTAATCTCACGTATTGCAGTAATTGGGAACTGCAAAAGGTGATGATAAAAGGTTAGATGACGAAAGAGCAGGATTTAAAGACATTCCATCTGATTTCCAAAGTCATGACTGAAAGACTGTAAGTTGCAGGAGTTGACATAGGAAAGCTAGCCTACCCCTTCTCTTTCATTGTCCATTCTTATCTTTTTTAGTGCAACAATCTCCCCAGTGGTGATTTCTTTGGCCATGAATACCTGACTGCAAGACAGAGACCCAGATGAAAATAGAGTATAATTCTGCCAGCTAAGAACAGGAAAAAGTGATACCCTACCCTTGTAAGAATACCAGCCTTTGCGTAATAATGCAAGGTGTACATCTTGGCACACAATGTGGCAGTAGAGAAACCTCATACCCACACAAACTAAACATCCTATTGAAAACGAATTGAAAAACCAACCAATAGTTTCGGGAAAACTTTAAAATCCGACTAAAAACAGAACATTCGTCATAAACACCAATTCAAAAGGAAGGATGGTGATTGAGAAATTGTTTCTCAATCTCTTCTAATTGGGGAACATTATGTCCAAGCTGTAATTGGTGTCTCTGAGTGAAATAACAGCAATCATTAACATATAGTGAAGCTATGAAATGCCATGAATTGCTACGTAATAGTCACCATACTCAGTGAATCAGGATTGGAGGCTGTGCACGCACCCAGACTAGGTCTCAAATTAGGTGAGGGGCACTGTTTGCAAATTAGGGTGCAACATGTTTTAAGTGATGCCTGGTTATATTATCCTGTGGAAATCTAAAAGGGTAACTTAAATAAAAGAACCTTTTAGCTGCTGTTTATCATGAAAAATCAGTAAACCATCTCAAACTAATTTAACACCAGCTTACGAAATCTAAAAACTTCAATAGCTAAAAATCTCGTATTACCAAGAAATTCAGACTTACCCATATGTACCTTCACCAATCTGCTCCAATTTCTCAAAACAATCTACGCTTCGAGAACCCCAAGAAGGAGACTCAACAAGATTAAGCTGTCCGGGAGCTGCTACAGCCATTACTTTGAAACCCTTTTTCCACTCAAATCTTCAAGCGTCAAACGTACACCCAAAAAAACGATAAGATATTAACCTAGTACAGAATACACACATATATGTATAGACATCAAAATCCTATCCTCCTAGGAAATTTAAATTGTCTTTGGAACATATACCTTTTCGGTATCCTTAACCCTGCGGCGTCTTTCAGAGAAAGTGAGGGAGGACAGAGGCTACAAGGAGCAAATAATCACCATTAACAATCTCTGAATAAACACCCAAAAAACTTAAAACGGAGCAGAAGAATCTAAAGTTAAAACCCTAAACCTGCGTAGAGAGGATTACTGACCACGAAATGAAAACTAAGAGGGTGTTTTTTTTTTCGCACTAGTACTTCAAATGTCTTTAAAATGGTGGGACCCAAAGAAAATGGGGTGTTTATTTTTTGACTATATAGTGATTATCACTTCAAGTGGTGGTGATTTGAAGTGCAAAATATGAAGTAGCATAAAGCTACTTCAATTTTACCACTTCAAATATTTATCACTTACTACCCATTTTATCCTTTAACAACTATTATTATTCCAAACTCTATCCCTAATCTCTCACAAACCTAAAAATCTAAACTCTCACCATTCTCACATCTAAACTCCCACCACTTCTGCCACCACCGCTTCTACTGGTGGTTACTATACATGATTTAGGTATGTCTTTCTTTCACTTCTTCTCTTGTAACCTTCGTTTTACAGAATAGTGAAGCTTCATATTTCTTTATAGTGATTTTTTTTTCATTCAAAAAATACTTTTGATTCCGTGAAGCAATTTACACCATTTTCTTCCGGACGATTTGTACCGTTCTTATGTTCTTTTTCAAATAATGAGATTCTTTTACTTCTTCTAACCTAGTTCGTCAAATAAGTTAACAACGCGATTGGGATTTCGTTTAATTGCAGATTAAAATTATTGTTAGGGTTCCTGTAGATTAATATTGTTGACATTATTATGTTTTTATCATGAGGAATGATGATGAATTTTATCATTAAAATGGAAGAAACATATCTAAGGGTAAAATAGACAGTTATAACATAAAAAACACTTTAAAGTGAAAAAACAAACACATAACAACATTTAAAAGTACTGAAAGTGCCTAGAAAACAAACACACAGCACTACAAAATAGCATTTGAAAGTGCAAGCACTTTAAAGTGTTTTTCACTTTAAAGTGCTAATCACTATATAGTGAAAAAAAACAAACGCCCCCTAAGAAACACTGATCAACAGAAATACTGACATGTTATGCCCCTTTGGGTTTCTTAAGATGTCTTGCTTTACGCATTCCTCTAGAAACAAATGGTCCACTGGATAACAGACCGAAACACGTATTGTTTTGTTTTTTCCTCAAGCTATATTTTTAGGCTCTCGCCAAGGGCCGCACAGAAACCGCCCCGAAAAACCGAATTCGATATAATCGCCGGTTGTTAAACCGAACCCGCCCGTAGCGGGTTGGTATACGGTTTTTAAAATCAAATACTTGTTCATGATGGGTCGGTTTATGGGTTTAGTATAAGAACCGACCGAACACGTCCGTATAAACTGAATTTTCTTAGTCATTGATTGATATCATTTTATTTCATCATAGCCCTCCATCTAAACGAAGATACCGTAAACTAAACCTAAACTTTCTATTCTCTCATTTCTATTCTTCAGAAGAACACTAGACGCCGTTCTCAGCCTCTCACTGCCTCCATCTTTATTCTCCCATTTCTATTCTTCATGTGATGTGAATCTGTTCTTCACCAACAACCTTATGTCCTTATTTGTTATTTTGCCTCCTCAGACGACACGTTAAAACTGGCTGGTCCGTAATAGCTGAAAGAGGTGATATAAGAGTATGATTAAAGGACTCAGGAGCAAATATTGAATAAGAAGACGAGCAAAAATTTTCCTGCTTGGTTTTGATGAGTGGGAAAAACTTAATACAGCTGTTGACATGATAATTGATAAACCTGGGGTCTTAGGCAAGTCTTCATGTGTTGATCGGCTTCTACTTATCCCTTTGATGCATGTGCCAGTTCTTAACCAGCCATTTTTGGTGAGGCTGATCTTTGTGACAGTCAATACAGTTTAACCCGTAAAAAAATCGAACTCGCCTGAACCCGACTCGGGTTGGTTTATAGACGGATTGGAATATGATTTTTATTTTTAACAACCGCATATAGACGGGTTGGTAGTTGGTTTTGGTTCACAACCGAACCGACTGTCCGTTGTGCATCCCTCTCACTATTCTTTTTTTCGGGGGACTGGATAAATTTTTGCAACAGAGCGTACTCAAGAAACAACCCATTCCAAGCTTGACATAGAACTCGAGGACCAATCATCTCTCGCCCAGCAGCGTACTCAAGGACCAATCCTCTCTCGCTCAACACCGAACCCTGAGAGCAGTTCCCTCGCTTAACTAACAGCGTCATAATGTACTCGAGGAACAACAGTTCTTGTCAATGGTGTCCTCGAGGAAGCAGCTGCCCTTCACTGTTCTTGGAGAGCATGTCTTTCTCTTGCCACAACGTACTTGAGGGAGCGGCAGTTCTTGTCACCAGCGAGTACTCGAGGAGTTGCAGTCTCTTGCTATTACCTTCTCGTGAAAAAAAAAAGAAGACAGGAGGCGGCGCCATGAATTAGAGAGGGAGAATATATATATGCGTGAATATAAGGGTCCTCAACCTTTTTGGATCAAGATACCTAGCTAAAACTCAAGGAGTCTTAGCGCCAAGAATGCTTCCTCATTATTCATGGATTAGTCCTCACGTCATCAATTTTGGCATCTATTAACCCTAGCTAGGGTTAATGCTAAGGGATGTCTATCTTAGTCCCGAAAGACAGAAGCTAAGTATAATCTTCTTTATTCCTAAATTTCTGTAGTGTATTGTCACCTTCTAATGCTTACTGCGAAACATTATTGTTCCTCACTAAGCATGGGACTTAATATTGATGGTGGATTTTTAACAAGGACTATAATCGTAAAATTGCTCTATGTCCGGCAGCAGAAACATAGAAATATTCCTGCATATTTCTGACTTTATATCAAAATATGAAATATTGTATTTCTACATATATTCCGCAAGAGAATTAAGAATACAGTCTCTACAAATAGCTAAATGTGTTCTGTATTGATCCCGTAGCCTCTCTAAATATATACGTACATGTATGCCATATCGAACCTCAGTTTTCTTTAGTTTGAATATTTATTTATTTTATTAGTTTTAATACATTTCCTTCATTCGTCTTAGCAAATAAATTGTGAAATAATTAGAATTAATAATATCAATCCCTATGAACGATCCTGTATTTGCCGCTACTACGTTGTAGTCATCGTGTGATTGCGGACTTGTTTTTAGGTTAGGATTTTAGATTAATTTTTGTTTTTAGGTATTGTGTTAATTATATTAATTAGGTTTATTTTATTTTATTTTTATTTTCTCTTTTAGATTTTACTTGGGTATCTTTCTTGTTTTTGTTGTGCAGGTACTATTCTACATTTATTGTAAAAATTGCCTACCAAAAAGGTAAGTAAAACCCAATTTTTTTTTTATTAATTTTTTTTTAGATTTTTATTTTGTAAATAATTATGTTAGAAAATTAATATTTTTATTTTGTAGATATTTAATTAGATCTTTATTTTATTTTATTTTATTTTATAAAAGAAAACACCGTGCACACACCAATTGATCCATGAGAACTATCATGTAATCTGCTGACAAGAAGCATGCGCTTAGATTCAAAAGATCTAATTATGTTGTCGGAAAAATAATAATAATAAAAATAATAATAATAATAATAATTGTATATATTCAATAAATCGACGGTTGGGGCCGTTGTATATACCAGCTGAGTTGATATTAGAATTAGGATTCAGACCAGTGGATGCGTATCTCAATCCATCTTGGCATGATGTTCATAAAGATATTCTGGAAAACACCGTTCACCTTAGTCAACATGCGCAAACTTCTATCTCCATATCCATCTTCTTAATCTATTCATGTGATTATGGTTTGTTAGATTCCGAGTATCGTGGTTCATTGTACGACTTTCTGAGTAGTGTTTTTTTTCTTATATATGAATTTTAGTACGCTTGAGTGAAAACTCGTGTGCAACAGTTGGACTCATATAGGGTAATGATTTAGCTTAAGAATTTGGTATCTAGCTAAATAGCATGTAGTGTCTACCCTCAATCGTTCTCAAGTAGATAGGCTTTGGAGTAAAAGGTTTTGTTGGTATACCTCTTGTAAACCCTCATGAGACTAAAACGCGTCCGATAGGGACACCTATGGGTTTAAAGGCTTATTGCACACGCTAAATGTAAGCCTGCGACAGTGAGTTAGGATTTTTATTTAATTTTTATATTAGTTTTTATTTTTAGTTTTGCTCGAGGACTAACAAATAATAAGTTTGGGGGTATTTGATAGACACATTTTTGTGTATGATTTGATCACGATTCTCTATTTTGTTAGTGCTCATTTTTGTATATATTTGATAATTTTGGTTAGTTTTGCAGTTTTTAGGAAATAAAGCTCGATGGAATAAAACGAAATTTTGCGCGTAAAAATGGAGGAAATAAAGTAATTTCTAATGGGCTAGGACCGAATGGAAAAACATGGAGAATTATTTTATTGGTCCAATTATTTGGATATTGGAGTGAGGTAAACATGCCAAGGCGTGTGTAGAAATGTGGAGCCCATATTATGGCGACATCATTTACAAGATATTAAAAGGATATTCGGAGATATTTTATTTATAATGAAGAAAATGAAAGTGTTAGGTAATAAATCTACATGGAGTAATTGATGGGAATTAAATATATGAAGAGTATGGAAAAAATATTATTCTTTATGTTTGGAGTTAATAAAGAATAAATAATTCTCAAATAAAAAAAAATTATAACTGCATGAGAACTATATTATTTGACATGTGGCGCATTCTCATTGGGCAATGATGTGGTGGTGGAAAATAGAAAAGGAAAGTGGTTTCCTTTGAAAACTATAAATACGTTGTGAATACAAGGAACAATAGGGGATCTGGTTGCCAGTACCGAGAGCAACTAGCTTAGGATTTAATTTATTATTTTCTTTATTCTTTTTAGTTTTCATTCTTTGTAATAATGGAGAGATGAACCCCATCACTGGGACAATGGAGAAAGTCATATTTCATGATTGTAGTAATTTTAGTTAATTCTTTTGTGACTATTTGCATTAATTTAAATTGATTTATAATTTTTCTTAATTATTTGTGATCTTGTTTGATGGTGTATGCTTAGTCTTAAGTACTTTTGATGCGCCATGCTTATAATTTACATCTAATGTTTTAAGAACTACCTTTGGCAAAGTATCAAAGTTAATATTTATATTATTTGAGCTATAATTGTCTAGAATTAATATTTGAACCACATGAATATAAAGTTTGGTGGAATCCTGAGTTTCGGTTCTCGTAATATTACTATCATCTTTTGTATATTTGTTAGATTAAAATTAAAATTAGGTCTAAAATCAAACCTTCACAAGTCCGAGTGAACTATACTTTATTTACCACTGTTACAACTTCATCATATTGGTATGGTGGCTTACAACAACGTGCGATGTATCAACACATCCACTATGAGAAGGTAATAAGTAGTGGGACAGTTAGGAGCAATTAAGAGGATGAGGTAGTGGTGGTCATACAGTCTTCCTGACTTAGCGAACATGACTCCATTACAATCTCCACGATCATCACCTCTCTATCTCTTCACAACTTCCACAACTTACGAGTAATCAGTGTGTTCACTACAAGACTATAAAATAGATGGCTTCATCCATTCAAAGGGGGACGGAGATCTATCCCAGAGATAATCCAGTTTATAGTCATAAATCTAGTCTTCATCTACACACTACCATTTCATTACACAATGATTTCTCAACCTTTTTTGCTTCCCTCCCCTAAAATCAACCCTTCATCTCCACCTTTGTGATCGAAGCAAGACGTGAACGACCATTATTGGTTTAGGCTCGTCTTATATGTTTTTGATCTCTCGAGCTTACATAAAGTATTATTGTTTTGCACCCTACATTTGTTTTCACCCTAAAACACCAGACTTCCAATAACTCAAGGACTTCTTCCATGGGGATTTTTTTTTGGAAAGGTTAGGTTCGGTTTTATATCTTGCTCATGTTATTGTTGTTGTTGCTGTTGTGGAGCTTTGGACGTGCCTTGGGATGGGTTTAACCTTTGGGATGGCTCCGGGACCGTGGATGGAGTTGAAGAGAAATGTTTGGTTTATGACTCATGTTGAGACGAAGCTTTCCTCTTGGATTATTCGTTGCTGACGCCGCCTATCGATGGTTAAACGATATATTGCTTATTAACTAGTTGTTGGATTCCACGAGTATCTTCACGAATTTCTTTTATTACAGGCCTCAATCTCTCCAGTAAAAAAAGAGCGGTTGTTGTCGACCGTTTTACGACCTCATGCAACTTAGAGAAAGTTTAAAAGCGTAAATTTTTTAAGAGAGCATGATAGACAGGAATCATACCATTAATACAGAGTTCCACCTACTGAAGATCTGTCACGTCTGGATCATGACATTCTAGAGCCTGAATCTTGAATCTCTTTACGTAGTCGTTGGAGTGCTCATTATTCCTCTGAAACATTCTCCCTAGATCCTACAGAGTGATTTTTTTAGAGACGGAAAAAAAAAATGTATAATGCACTGACCATATCTCCCCAACTGAAGATATTCTTGGGAACAATGTTGTTGTACCAGGTGTATGCTCTTCTGGTGAGGTATTTTGAGAATTTCTTGAGACATAGCACATGATTGTATTCGTATTCTCCTAGCGACTCCAAGAATCGGGAGACATGCTAACGAAAATTCCCGGTCCCATCGTACAATGAGAAAGTATGAGAGGAGTATCCTCTCGGTAGTGGAATCCTTTGGATCTCGAGCGGATAAGGAGGTTGGTGCTGATGAAATGAGAATGAATCTTCCTTACCATGATTTCGTAGGAGTCTCTCTAGATCCCCACGAGTGACGAAATTGGATTGTTGGTTCCTTGGTTGAAGACGATCAGTGAGGACATGAACTTCCTTGTCCCCTTGAGCTTTTTAAGTACCCGCATCAGTCATTGTTGTGAGAACATTTTTGGATTGTTAGTCAAGCGATGACGTTGCTCTGGGGAAAGTTGCTCCGTTAGGGTCTTGAGACAAGTGAGTACCTCCTTTTGAGTGGTATCCATATCTTCCTACCTTTTGGCCAGAACCTCATGTCTTTGCATCATATCGATTATATTGAGTAGAGCTTGAGTGTTTCTGGTACCCTCGACAGTAGCGTTACTAGAAGAAGGAGTGGTGGTGGCGCCAGTAGTGATGTTGGTAGGAGGAGGGTTGGTAGCAACAAGAATGGTTCAGAACCGCCACTACCAGTATTACCAGAACTAGGGTTAGGAGTAGTTATTGAACCAGACCTAAGATCCACCATTTTGAATAGTTGAAAGATTAGCTTTGTAATCGAGAAGTTGATCTCCCGCTGTGTTCGCCAATTGTTTTAGGGTGCAAAAACAAATGTATTGAAAATTGTGCTTTTTATAGGTTTGAGATATCAAAATCGTACAAGACCAGCCTAAACCAAGAAATGACCGTTCACATCTTGCTTCGGTCACAAAGGCGGAGATGAAGGGTTGATCTTAGAGGAGGAAAGCAGAAAAGGTTGAAAAATCACCGTGTGATGAAAATAATAGTGTGTAGTTGAAGATTGGATTATATATGTTCTTGTTTCAAATAGATGACGCCATTTATTTATAGTCTTGTAGTGAACACACTGATTACTCGTAAGTTGTGAAAGCTGTGAAGAGATGGAGAGGTGATGATCATGGAGATTGTAGTGGAGTAATACGTAGTCAGGAGGACTGTATGACCACTACCCCCTCAGCCTCTCAAATGATCCTAAATGTCCCACTACTTATTACCTTCTCATAATGGATGTGTTGTCAGATCGCACGTTGTTGTAAACCGCCAGAACAATACCTCAATAAGAATCCCTTCATGTGAAATATTTGATGTCTCGTAGAAAAATAGTAAAGTCATGAACTAACATTAATTTTTTAAGTCAAGTCAATAACCTTCTAAATTAGTGAGGAAAGTCATTCAGTTCACTAAGTGGTTAAGTAGACTGATCAGTGTCAAGTCTAATAAAAATAGTAAGTTTATTGGTCATGTACTAGCTTAAAAGTAGCATGACATAAATTTGGAAGTGTTTAAAACCAAGAGTATACAAGAGTCCTCGGGGACAAAGCGAGAAATAAATATAGTTTTCTCGAGATCCAGGCAAGAAGCTAGGCTTACTGTTCTCGAGAATAGGCATCGGCGCTGGCATTAGGACAAAGCCAAGGATGGGCGTGGCGCTAGCATATTGCTAGCGCCATGAGAGGTTCAACGCTAGCACTAGGCTAACGCCAAGAGTTAGTGTCCCGCTCCCTCGAGGACCGTACATTGGTCCAGGAGGTGTCCTCGAGGATCAGTTAGGGTTTTAAGAACGCTTCCTCGAGTACCAACTATTGAGCCAGGATGCTTCCTCGAGGATTGATTATGGACTTAGTGATCGTTTCAGAAAAGTTGTAAAAATAGTTTGTTCACTAAGACTTGTAAAGATTTGTTTTAGACCTAATTATGATTTAAACTAGCAATTATGTAAAAGATGACAAAAATATTAAGAGAAATTGAAACTCAGGATTCCACCGCTAATCATATTCAAGTGATGCATATAATGATTCTTAACAATTCTAGCCCTTTTATTGACTTTGTTTCTTTGTCAAAAATAGATTTATAAAACATTAACTGTAAATCATAAGCATGTTCCATCAAAATCTCTAAGTCTAAGCATACACCATCAAAAAAAAATGACAACTAATTAAGAAAAATCATAAATCGATTAAAATCAATGCAAAAAGTCATAAAGAACCAAAAATATTTACCATTCAATTGTAAAATATGGCTTCCTCCATTGTCCCAGTGATTGGGTTTAACTCTTCATATGTAAAACACTATCAAAAGATTAAAAAAAAACATGGCTCAAAAGTGCTTACAAAGAAGAAGAAAAAATACTGGGAAACTGCCACGTTTATAAGCGTTGCAGACAAAATGTTGTTATGGTTCGAGAATAGGTTATGTGTTGCTAAAGGACATAGTAAAGAACAACAATTCTTCGGAGTTGTAAAGAAGAATATAAAGGGTGACAGTTTCTACGACAGTTATGTGACGTAATTTCTTCCTTTTCTTCATTCGAACGCAGCAACAAAAAATTTTCTCCCTGGTTTTTTTTCCCGAGCCTCCTCCTCTTTTTTTTTTCAATATGTTTAACTTATATAGGTATTGGAAAACCTAATAAACTCTCCTTAATCGATAAGGACTCCATCTAATCCCAAAACAAATCTCCAAACTCGTGTTTATCTAGTATCTCGTAAAAATCAATTCTTGTAGCAACATGGATTATTTTAGTTTGTTTCACGTCATGGAATATTCTCGTTGACGTGTTTGAGCATGTTAAGATTGTTTCTTCACTTTGATATATCACCTTTCAATTTTGTAAAAATAGGTTCCCAAACCTATCAGGAAAACTATCACGCGCAAACTGAGTTTTCCCGCCATTTCAGATTTTGAATTAGAGTAGAAGGGGTGACTTTAGTAATTTCCTGGTTGCCTTTAACATTGTGGGGTTCTCTTATCCAAATTTGGGTTTAACGCTTTTAATTTTCCACAAAATTTTATTTCCCAAAAATACCTACAAACACATAAAATAACACAATAAATACAAAATTGAGCACTAACAAATATATAAAATTGAGAATAAATAAGACATAAAAGTGTATATATCACTTAGGTCGCGTCCTCAAGGACCAGACATTAAACTAAAATGTGTCCTCGAGAACAGGGCATTTAGCTAGGACGCTTCCTCGAGATCATGGCATTAAGCTAGGATACGTTTTTGAGGATCAGGCATTGATGTTGTTTGAACATTGATGCACATTCGAAACAAGTTCAAAGAATTCAGTCGTGGAAGTTATTCGACTTGAGACTAGTTCGATATGGCATAAATATATGTATATATTTAGAGAAGCTACAAGATCAATATAGAACGCATGTAGATTTTTGTATAGACTGTATTATTAATTCTCTTACGGAATACATTTAGAATTACATAATTCATGTTTTGATATAAAGTCATAAATATGCGCAGATATTTCAAGGTTTCTACTGTTGGCCAGAGGAAAATTTTACGATTCTAGCCCCTTGTCAAAAATCCACCATCAACATGTAGATAAAAATACAAATGGTCATCTTAATACGAGAAATGTATGACTCGAAGTCACATGTTGCCAAAAAGAGACAGGTCAAGTGAATAATGAATTTCCTCAGGAAGGTTGGAGACTGGTTGATTCCTTAAAAGTAGAAGCAACAGAAGAGTTTTGCATGTGAGGATAGAAAGTAGAGTGACCAAATGAAAGATTTCATAGTCACTATTGTAGATGTAGTCGAGAGGATACTGGCCATACCGGATATATATGGTTATTTAGCATATATACTATTAAAATCAACATATAATTAACAGAAACCCATTGTCCACATACAAACAAAACACAACCAACCAATACCTGTAATAATCGTTGAGACCATCTGGATTACATCGAAAAATTACCCACTGGCATATCTGAATCAATTAAATAGGGATCACATCAACTGGATTATCTCCAAGAATGAAATCTACATCGCTGAATTAAGATTCTTCCTTTAAAAATAACTCAAAATCGGCTATGTGACCTCCTTGATTTGCATTTTTCATTTGCTCCATGACATACCTAACATAATGATTTATTTCACGTGATTTTTGTAATTAACTCTTCAATGTATCTTTTGTTATTTGGGATATCTTTGCACTCCTTAATTACCCTGATTTAATATGTACAAGTAAATTTCAGTACAAAAAGAAAAAAGGAAAATGGTAAAATAACAATTCATCTTTTGAATGGGTACATCCACCGATACCTATCAGGTCCACAAATTAAGGCCTCATTATCGAAATAAACCATGTTGTGCATGTTTATGTCAAAAAATCCATCTGGGGAATACTTTTTAAGTACACGCATGGCCTCTGCAATCATCCTTTTAGCCATTTTCAGATAATTTCTTCTAACGAACTTCGAGCACAACAATATAAATTACAAATTGACTTGTTGAAGTGCAGTACACGAGTCTTTTTCTGCATGTGCAGAACATGTAGCAAGTACCTTATAATAATATGATAATCATGTGATTTCAAGCTGTTCAAACTCAATGTCTCCATATTTACATTGTTGCTCACATTCGACGAAAAGCATGTAGGAACTTTCAGATCTTTAAGAATCTGGCAAAAATGAGTTTTATCTTCTTTGTTCAAAACAAACAACATAACCATCTCTGCTTATTTCTTAATTTTCTTGTCATTCCAATCTCCACAATGTAGGTTATTCTCCTTCAGTATGCCACGATTATTTTATGCAATACTAGCCTTATTCCCTTATCAAAGATAGTGATAATAATGTGTTCCATGATGTTGTTTCCTGTGTACATCACGTCAACACAATGTCGTATGGTCAAGCCACAATACGGCTCAAGTTCCCAAAGAATACCCTTTTTATAGAAAACACTTGTCATGACTTTAGAATCACCATCACCATCACCAGCATCAGACTCATATCTCTTTCTTTTAACTTGCTTGCGGGTCACTAACTTACCAAGTATGTAACTAACATTAGCAAACTTATAAAGTGACTGCTCTCATGTTAATCTCTTCGATGCAGTTTTATGCTCCTCTTTTTTTAATACCAAGGGATTCCCGTATCTAAATGGGTGCCTTAACTTCAGGAAAATACGATAGTTAGTGTACATAATCTTGTAGCCGTAAACTAAATGAGTACTTGGAGTCTGGTCTGCGCAACAAACAAATACAATATCCATGAGTGGTACATCCATTTAAAATACCTTGAGCAGGCAAATAATGAATCCCAAATATCAGAATTGCTTACAACATAAAATACTCTTTTTGGAAGGACCAAAAGCTGGTATATATGGTTGTCAAAGACCTTACAGCGAGTTGGCCAACGGCCGCATAAAAATATCACTGTCTTGACACAATGACTTACACACAGGTATCAATAGAGAAATGATTTGTAATTCAAACTTCATATATAAATAAAGTGGAAGATTATAAACCTCATGTATCACAAGCCAGCAACTCCAACTCAATATATGCACACTATGAGGATTAAACCAATCCTTTGATATTCCAAGCCAAACATTTTTTCCTTCCAAGGAAAACAGCGAAAAACTTCTTTGTCATTAGTTCCCACCAAACTGAATCGATTGGATGACATATATAATCAAATTAAACTTCCGCTCGGTCGTGCCATGTCAATGCATTTGCTATCCAAGGTACAAAATAAAATTTCTTTAGTTTTTCTTCTATAGGAAAGTATTTTAGCACTTTGATAGGTTCATTTGACGGCATGAAACCATATTTACCAGTTTTCACCTTATATGCCGGAGTCTAGCATTGTAGATACTTTGTTAAATCTTCATATTATCGTAATACAAAATACAATTATTCTCACAAGCATCAATAACCTTCGCTTTCATCCCCAAATCCTTAAGCATAGACCTCATATCATCATAGTTTTAAGGCAAATTGATAGGTTTCAGAAGCCACTCTCTTAACGAATCCAACAAAGTGTTCACACAATTACCTTACATCTCATGAATTTTTTTCCCTTTCAAATTGTGCAGTTTTACCATAGCAAAAAGGGTTGTGATATTGTCTTCACATGTAGGGTACAATTTCTCTTGTGCTAACATTTTGTACCAGTTGTAAGGCTTCTCGATATTTGAATCTTATACAAAGGATCCTTCTCCAAATTGTGTTCCATTAGGGCCAGGATAAACATCAAAGGAAGAGTCAATAAAATCATTCAAATTAAAACAATCTGATTGTTTATTAGGAGTTTCTTCGACTACAACCTTCTCCGTATCACAAATTTTTGAAACACCATTCGCTTATGACCATGTAAGTACCAGGTGGTGTACGTGTTGTCGACACCATGGTTGTACAGATGGGTCATAACCATTGAAAAATCATAACGATGTTTATTTTCACACTTCCTACATGGGCAAGGACACGATTTTGTAGAATTACCATCTACGTACCATTGCATAATCAATGAAATCTCTAACCCATTATTTATTTAATATGCCATATATATTTGGTTCATGCATCCAAGCTTTATTCACAAAATATAACATCCTACAAACAAATAAAATACTATGTCTTGTTAGTCTAATTTCATAAACTAAACCTAAAAATACCATAAATGTATTCTTAAAACATACTACAATAGAACAACAATTCACAACAACATCTACAATCCCCACTTTCTAAATCTAATTAACCCCCAGATGTTGAAAAACTATCGATCAAGTGAAAAATAAATGAAATACCTTAATCGAAGATAAACCAAGAGAATCGATATATTCTAAAATTTTAATCAGTGTCAATCCTTCTACGATAAATTGATTAGACTTAAATATTAGTTGAATTCAATGATTCACAAAAGAATTGACTAATTGATTGTTGTTGGTGAAGTTTTATGTAGCTGTCAGTGAAATTGATGGCGGCGGGGATAAACCAGTGAAGCCGATAAAATGTGAAATAAATAGAGATGAAACACAACATATAGTAATGTCTTAACTGTTTTTCAATCAACATATTAACTTGTTTCATCTATCTCTCAACTAATTTATATTCTCATTTTTAGACATAATAAATGAATTTGAACTGATTTTGATTTTGTTTTCTGATTTTTGGTAATTAAAATGAAGAGTTATAATGGGTTAAAATGTTGGAGAAATAAAGGATAAATATCGGGATGTTGAGGTACATCTTGTGCTTGAGTAGAAATTGGGTGGAGATAATAGTAATAGATGGTAGGAAAGTAACTTAGCATTTTAAGTTGAGGATATGAAAGTAATTGCGCACAAGTCTAATGAAAATTCAGTAAAAGAAGCTAGTTATTCAAATACTAAAAATCTTTAAGAATTTCAAAACGAAAATGCGGCGATATTGAAAAAATAACCGCTAGCTAAACGACTGTTATAACTCACCTGATTTCGTATAATGCATGTAATTTACAAGGTTTATGCTATATACTAATTTTCGAATTGCATACCAATATATACTTTAAATTATGATGGGGTCGGGATATTAAATAATTTTTTCGATATACATACTAGTCTAGCAAATCCATAGTCAAATGTTTTGTAAATTAATCTTTTTTTCCTCATACGATAAGATGAGCATCTACAATGCTAGAAGACAAAGCCTTCAAAAATTCGCAGTGCATTATTAGAATTTAGGGACCTGAGTTTGAGCAGTACCCAACTTATCTATTATCGATTAGATGATGGATAAAAATTGGTTGAATCCTTATCCGTCGAGAAGACGTGCTCAACTACGACAACGGGTGAACAAAGTTACTCATATTCATTGATTAGAGAAACAAATCTTGTAAACAAAGGAAGAAAATATATCCAAGTCCCTCGTGCACCAATATTATTGCATTTAAGATTTATACTTTTTATACCGAAAAATATTTTCCAATGCTAGGTCCAAGTTATTAGGAACAACGGCATGGATGCAATGTTACAAGGGTGTCAACTAGTAAATCATATTTAGACTTTCTCCTTGATTCTGATTTTAAGTCCACAACATCATATTTGTTTCCAAATATAAATTTTTTTAAGCTAAAGAACTTACTAATAAAAGAAAATAAAAACAAAAACAAGAGGGGGATATAATTTCAGAACCTCATAGAAAAAAAAAAGATCGTAAAAGTTCAAAACTTTTTATTCGAAATTCTAAATTGAATGAAGTTATAGATAAATCTAAATAATATTTTTTAGGATAAGACCTTAAGCAAAGAAAATGATTTTGACTTTTTTTTTCTTCCAAAAAAGTCAAATTACTATATATATTAGCACATAGTATATGACAATCCATAAAAAAAAGGTTTAACATTCAAAACTTCCATCTAAGATTATTTTACCTTTTGGCCTGAAGATGCTCTAAGAAAAATGGAATCCAATATTATAGACAGTCTCTCAAAGACCGTCTACAGATTATCTTTATAAATTTATCTTTGATTAATATTTTTCGGGAGCAGATCCCTTGACTTAAATTTTCTAACTTAATTTTCTACTTAATTTTCCTACCATCAGATACAAGTGTATATACAGTGAATATCAATATGAAATTTTAGAACACAAACAAATTATTATTAACCATTCATCCACTTACATCTTATGGTGGAGAAATTAAGTATGAAATTAAATTAGGAAATTCAAGTCAAGTAATCTGTTCCAATTTTTGTATATTACATAAACGAGCGAAGTAATAAAACCAATCAATAACTTTGTAATTAAAACTAAACAATCATATACTTCATTCCGTCCAAATTATTTTGGCGGATATGATAGTTTCTCATAAATTAAGAAATTATTTGTGTTTAATAATTTTCATGTTTTTTTTTTTTTTTACCCTTAACCTATTCTCAATAACAAAAAACATTAACTTAGATGATACACATATAATAACATCTTGAAATTAGAGTTTGACCAATCTAATTGGATAACCAAAATCTAACAATCCGCATATAAATGTAAAATTCTTGTAAATAAAAGGCGAGTTTCATTGAAAGCATAAAAACCTAATTTTACTAATTTTTAAATTTACTATAATTTTAACTAAAATAAATGTGGGAAACACATAGTTAATCTAATGAAAAAGTTATTGATATGGAATTGGAAATAAATTAATGAAAAAGAAGAGGTGATTTATTTTGAATTAATTGGAAAATTCAGAGCAACTGGAGAAAGATAAGAAATCGTAAACGTCCATTGCGTAAAAGGAGGCCCATAAAATCTCTTTTATATATACATATAAAAAAAATGTTCTAGTAGAAAAATAATAGAAGCAGAATCTATTCCGTCTTTGTCTCTTTCTTCTAAATCAAGAAGTCAATTAAGATACTACAAAAAAGCATGTGTTTTGATTCATCAATCAAAAACGTTAAAATGACAACTCAAATTAGTGATTTATCAACCATTACGGAGATTAGCGTTAGATTCTTTGTCCAGATTTGCGTTAAAGATGAAACTTATCTCATATAAACAGATATAACTAATGATTTAGATAAATTTAGTGATTTTTTCGGTTCTTTAAGGACTGTCATGAGCAGGAGTAGTAGCAAAAAGAAAAAGACGAAGAAGATAGAGGTAAAAGAAATAAAGGTTGTCAAAATTATTGGCATAAAGTGCGAGTTAGGAACTACAACGATAGGTTTTGTACGGTTTCTCTGCTAAGTATTGATAACCAAAATCGGTGTTGTATCTTTTGTTTGGAAGTGAAAACATAGGAAAATATCTTATGATCACTCATCAACATAAACATAGGAATTTGGACAGTGAAAATAAATAATTGGAAAATCAGTTGGTGTTTTGTTTTTGTTGTTATTCATTGGAACATGGACAATCACATCCTTGAAGGAAATGAAAATACAAAACGAAAAACAATGTGATAATATTTCTAAAAAAAAAATTTGTTTTTTTTAACCCCCACCCTGATGTTGGTGAGTTTCGAACTCAGGTCGCTGGTATCATCACCCAACAACTTTACCATTGTACTACAGTGATACCTGCCAATGATATTATTTCCAAATAATAGAAGTTACCATCTCTCATTTGTTACCTTTTTTTTTTCGCGGGTTGATTGATATATTTATCTAAAATTAAGTATCTAACATTATAATAACATAGAAATACAAAAAAAACTGTGGGATCAATTTATAACACCACAATATATCTATTATATGTAATAATACTAACTCAATTATGAAAATGCGTCTCATATGTTAAACACATAATAAATAAATGAATGTGATATTTTTTTTGGAAAACATGGAAAATTGTTGTATAAGTTGTGTCCCCTCATTTTAAACCCATTGTTTGAAAATGTTGTTGATTCCTGTAAAAGACATGCCTATAATTTGGCAAAAAACATGAAGATGAATTATGTATCCCTTTATTATAAACACATTGTTCTACTAACCCATATACAATTTACTCATTTCCTACTTTTTATTTATTAATTCACAAAATAGTAGTTATCAGAGTACACAAAGAATTATTATTGCACATTTGTATCGAGGAACATATGCTAGAATTCTTTATCATCCTTTATATTTGTCTAACGGTTTATCTCATATCGAGCAACTCCAGCTCTCAGTTTAGCAGTTTGAGCAGCTGGCCAATCTCTAAAATATTGTGGAACACCCACAGTTGGACCAATAATAAATGGACCTTGAGGAACATGAATATTCTGAAACATTCCAGCAAGTTTTTATTCACCAGCATCTTCCTAGGCTAGATTAATATTAAGCCATTTTCCCTACAAAATGTTTCCAACAAGTTGTATACACATATGAGAAGTAATTAAATATAAGTAACATACAATTGAGGAGTAATTAACAATCAATTATTGATTTTATAATAACTTATTTTTTTAATAATATTATATATCCATATTCAAATTATTTAATTTATATAGACTGAATTTAGGTGTCAAAATAATGTTCATGGAGACATTAAGGTCACAATTATAAGGCAAGTTTTTCAAAATCTTTATAAAATTAATGTCACAATTCCATTTTCCTAAAACTAATATCTCTCACACTATGAAAATTATCTTTTCTTGAATCCTTCAAAAATAAATTCATGGACTATTAAAATGAGATATCTAGGGCAGAATTTTCAATATCTTTCTATAAATAAGATAACATTTCGGTGATTCAGTCATAAACTATCGTCATAATCATAGGTTTAATATTTTTAGAAATCTCTAAAAAAATTCTTAATAACTTTCTGACGCTAAATTTTTTGTAACATATAATATTGTTCATAAACATTTAAAGATTAGATGACCGCACGTGGTGGGGTCCGATGAAGAAACAAAAGCGCAACAAAAAGAAAAAGAATCTAACTAGATAACATGTCTTGAGGACAAAAGATCATCGAGGGAGAGGCGTCGAGATGGATGATCCAAAGGATATCAAAATGAGTCAAATACAATTGTTGAAACAACCAAACTTCATATGTACGAAGGCAAAAAATTAGATCCTAGAATATTTTAAAAATATATAAATAAGATACTCAAATGCCAAAATAAGGGTTGAAAAATATTATTGAGCACGATATATAAATATTTTTATTTTCAAATTAAATAACTCATTTTGTTATTGGGAATGCAAAGCCAACTAAAACTTGTAATCTCTCTAAAACCATAATGAAATCATCTATAAAACTCCCGTAGATTAAGGTTTTAATACCGGACCACGTGAATATTTGTATGTTCGGTAATTTAATGATTTACTTTGTATGCTTACGCACTTGTTTTCTTACGTTTTTCATTGATTTTAGTCTGGTGCATTACATTGGGTTCAAGTAGCTACATTTTTTTTTGTTTGTAACAAATAATAAGATAATACTTCTTACTGTCCATAAGATAGTCCAATACATAGACTATAATATCGTAATTTTGACTGGTTCTCCTCCCACTAAACCGAATAATTTTGCAGAACTTATAAAAATATTTAGCGGATTAGACTACGCCACCTGCCTTGGACTAGGGACTAAAATTCAAGAATCTAAATTTATGCATCCCTCTGGGTTGAACATTTCAGCCTTTCTTATTGAAGAATATAAAAAACGAATTTTAGTATTATACTATCTACCAAAACAAATTTCCATTTAAGACACAAATTTCCATATAATAAATACATTTTCACTCTTTTTATTCTTTTATTGTTCTCAAAATATGGCTCTGAATCCTCTGTTCCGAAAAAACACGGTGCCTCTATTCAAGTAACTGTGGATTGACACGTGTTCCTTCTTTTAACTCGGTAATCTAGAGTTTCTTTGATTGGGAGATTTAAGAAGATTTTTTTATGAGAAAAAAAAAGGAAAATAGTTATTTGTCATCTTTCCTCGATCTACAACTTATTAAATATGTATCCTGAACAATGTTCGCATCATTCCCAATCATTTCATCAAAAATATTCGAATGCTACTGCTACCCATACAATTGCAAAATTACTTTTCATCAATAATAGATTCATACTGATTTTAGTGAATAATTATTTGAATCAATAATAGATTCAAATAATTATTATGATTGGAAATGAATATATACAGACCGAGTTGTAAAGGTGTAATGTTACCTTTGTGATGATCTTGCACAATCTCTAATATACGGATAAAGAATGGGAGCAATTGTGCCTTAACTGTTGTTCTTTAGTTATAGTTTGTGCATGGTGGTCTTTTATGTTCTTGTGAAAAATATAAATGCATTTCATTTTTATGGTAATTGAATTCAAAACATACTTCTTAAACTAAATATTTAGAGAAGTAAATCGATACTGGACTATTTTTTTTTAAAATTACTCTGTATCCGAATCCGAGATTATTAATTTCCTGCTCTTTAGTAGGTATTACATCGATTTAGAACGATCCAAGAGAGATTATTAAACGAGGAATGGAATTTCTTTTTCTACCCATAAAAAAAAGGTAGTAAATCGTTTAGATTAATAAATTCTTGATTACCCAAAATCTGATTCCAGGTAGTTAAAAAGTAGTAACGTGTGTTAATCGGCAATTAGTAGGAACAGAGGCACAAGAATATTTTAGTTATAGAGGATCAGTGGATAAAATTTAAATTTGCACCATATGTTATCCAATAACAAAGATCATAGGATTTATAAGAGGAAAAAAATATAGAGATAAAGGTTTGGATCTAACAAAGAATCACAATCATGATTAATCTTTTTTATTACTCTCAGTTATTTTGGACGATGATTATCTTTCTTTGGCCATGGATGAATTTTTATAGTGGAAATTACAAAATTTCGTTGATGTACATTGCAGGATATAGCTGATGGCATTTTAAAGGTAAATCATATTATATCTAGTGTGCACATCTGTTTTGTATTTATGAGGAATA
Organism: Papaver californicum; assembly: GCA_023531435.1. Lineage (NCBI taxonomy): Eukaryota > Viridiplantae > Streptophyta > Magnoliopsida > Ranunculales > Papaveraceae > Papaver > Papaver californicum. The sequence goes on along the minus strand of JAJJMC010029624.1, from coordinate 11,406,809 downwards.
AGTAACAAAGGGAACAAACAAAATTTGGATATGGGAAGAAGCGATTCTGGTGCTTATATGGAAGCAAGATTTTTTGAATATATTGTTTTCAGAATTGATTTTGATGAGAATTTGTTGCTCGTTAAGATGATAATTAATTTTCTCTATTTCGCCGTTGTTTTTGATCTGTCTAACTGTATTTTTTTTGTACGAAACTAGAGGGAGAAAATTTGTGGAGTAAAAATTTAGCCTTATTTTATGAAACGAAAATATAATTTTATCGTAAAAAATCTAGAAATTAAGTTTTCAGGAAAAAATTTCTCTAGTAAAAAGAGTCGTAATATAAACTCAGGTTTTGGAGGCGTATACAAATCTGGACTAGGAATTCTACAAGGTAAATATTTTTTCCTTGAATAATTTATTACCACATGTGCACTTTTATTCACGATTGTGTTGACATAGAAGAATGTATTTATCATATGTGCACTTATTATAGAAGAATTTGAAAAAACAAATCACACGATTGTGTACTAAAATTTCGTTCAGCATCAAGCGGCGTCCTAGCAATTCGTTCAGAAACACGGGCGATGCGCTGGTAGTTCGCCTGACGAAGCGTTATGCTGAGGCTTCGCCTGATGAAACGACGTACCAGAGTAACGCTTACCTCCAAGATTAACAAAGATTGAACATCAAACACAATGGAAATTCAAGGCGAGATCCTAGCATTCCGCTTGGAATTCTAGGCGAGATCCTAGCATTCCGTTGACTACAGGCGTTATGCTATGGCACCGTCTACACCAAGCGAAATTTTAGAACGCCGTCCGTCTCCCCAAACATAGCGCTAAGTGTTCGCCCTATTCCACGCGCAGTGTTAGAGGCCCGTTTGACTATCCATGGTTGTTTTTGGACCGAAGTAAAGATCAAATTTTTGATTTTTGATCATTTAATCTAGTCGTGTGACTATAGATGCCCTTAGTCTTACTAAGAAAATGTTTCATGCCTTCCAAAATTTTCCCCAAGCCTTTTCCACAATGATGTGTTTCAAAGATGCTGGTCCATAGTTATTTAGTCGAAATTCATTGTAGCTTCCCCAACTGATTTACCATTCCCAGACAGACAGAAGAGGGTTTAGATGGAGTCACGTGAGAGGAGAAATTTTGGGGACGTCGAGTAGATTCGATCTTACTACAGTACTGCGATCTTTTATGAATTAAAAATACGACATACAGTTTAAAACGGCGGATTTGATTAACACTTAATCTAATCTAATATCTGACGGTGAATACATTATGTCACAGGTACAACCCAATCTAATACCAAAACCTAGTCCCATTAATGTCGTTTTCAGAAAATGACAGTAAATCATTCCAATAAGGGTAAATTGGTCAGTTTAAAAAGAACTGAGCAAGTCAACAATAACGAGTCCTAAGTAATAATCAATAAATAGTAAGGGTATTTTAGTTACTTCGAGTATCCTCTCCCTCCACCAGTTGATCATTTTTTATTTCCAAGAAAATTCCACAAACACGGCTGCTGCTGCTCTCTTCCTCTTTCTAAAAAAAGGTTCCATTTACCTCTCTCTGTATTCGATTTATATTTGCTTTTTTGTTTAGATCATCATCCAAAGCTAAAGTGAAGTTAAAGTTATCGTGGGTTTTAAGGGTTATTGTGTTTGAGAGATCATCAAAAGTTATCATAGCAGAACAAGTGGATCATCTGTTGGTTTATGGCAGAGACCAGTAGACGCTATGCGTTGGTAAATCACTTAGGTAAATAATCAAATTCTATCTTTGTTTTAACCATGCAAACTAACTTTGAATTTTTATGAAAATTCTTCTATCTGACAATGAGTATGAATTCTGCTGAAGAAAAAGTCAAATATTTAGAGACAATATTTTTTGTCTTTCTTTATGTTATTTGGGGCCTAGAATGGAAGGTGATTTAGGATATTCATAAGAATATGGCACGTAGAAGAAGTTGGTGTTGATACTAATTAATTTTAAGGTGGTTGATTGAATTTTGCACTAAGCAAGTACCGTTCGTGTTGTTCAAGATCAATTTTGAGCTATGATTTAACGGAAATGCTAGTTTTCCCGAATATCTTTTCCCGAATTTTTTCCCGACTGAGACAAAAAGGATGGCCCACCTTCATCTTTTACTATACCAATGATAGAGAGTTTGGATGAGGACCATTGGATTCCCTATTCGGGAAAACATTCGGGAGAAAAATCGGGGAAACTAGCATTTCCCATGATTTAATGATGTTTTGCTGGAGAGAACTAGGAGTCTTGATATCTAAGAATCTGGTCTCCAAATTGGAACCAAAACTGCAAGATATACTAGGGGGCGAGATTTTAAACATGCCCGGTGTGTGGACGCTTAAAGGGTGTCTCCTAGAATTTTTGCTACTGAAGTTGGGGCCCTACTTGGTAGTCCACCCACTAGCATACTCAAGTGGAGACGAAATGTTTCCAAATTAGTCCAACTTTGTACCATTGCGGCATGAACCTTATATGTTTCGGCAGAGTGTTTCAATTGTTTTCTGAATGATGCATCAGAAAACGTAGTTGTTTAACTTTCTGAAGTACGATAAAGTAAAGAGTTCAAATGACTTCCAAATGTGCAAATTTATCGTTCATGTCCGAATTTTGTGTTTATGTATTTGTATTCATGGATAGCTAGTTTCATTTATTCCAGATAATAATGTTATGGTGGATATCATTTCCAACATTTTTAGAAACAAGTTTACTTGGGTTGGATGTGCAGATATTGAGCAGATACTCTTAGAGGCACAAACTCGATGGTTACGTCCTGCTGAAATTTGTGAAATTCTTCGAAATTATCGGAAATTTCGTATTACTCCAGAGCCTCCAACTAAGCCTCCCAGTATGATTCTTTATCTTTTTTTGCTTAAGAATATGTTTTATTTCCTACTACATTTCTTAAGCTTGAAAGGAAAGTGGATGATGTGTGCAGATGGTTGGGAATTATAGTATTTACATAGGCTAATTATATGCATGTTAGATATTAAACACATCTGCAGGAATAGATGGTACGAACAACTCTATAATACACAAATTTTGGTTTAATACACAAATTTTGGTTGAGTGGTGCAATAATTATGCCATGTGCAGTGTTCTAGTTTGACAAACTAATAGCAAATTTGTCATAAGAATATGTTAAACGGGGAATACCCATTATGTTATACACATTAGAGCGATTGCTAGAATATGTTATTGTGATCATATATTTCAAGTAGCAAGAAAATCCGAGATTAGAGGCTCAAAATTGTGTTAGGCACCACATTGGGAAACGAAGTATTCATTTGCCTGCGTGCATAATAGTCTTGCATTAAGTATGTGGTTATCTGCACAATTTTTCCTCCTAAAAGTCTTGAAAGTCTAGATGAAGCAATAAGTAAAAGATGGGCTTTATAGATGTAATGAAAACTGTTCCAGTCTAAAGTAAAGATGGTGCTTATTTTACCCATAATGATTTATAGGGACTGGTGATATTAGTAGATTGGCCTGAACCCTAAGTCAGATTGATGACTTTTGCACCCCTTGCCTTTTCTTCTGAAATGTCTACCTTTTCCCAACTATTTCAAAATTTCTTTAGCTCTACTTGCATTTGCATTATCAGGTGGTTCTCTTTTCCTGTTCGATCGGAAGGTCTTGAGATACTTCAGAAAGGATGGCCATAATTGGCGGAAGAAAAAAGATGGCAAAACAGTGAAGGAAGCTCATGAGAGGTTAAAGGTAAGATTGAAAAGAGTGATTTTTTCTTCGTAGTCAATACAAATGTTTTATGTGATGAAATATTTCTGTTTGTTTGAAACCGAATTTGCTGAATTAAAATATCTCTATGCAATCTAGGCGGGAAGCATTGATGTGTTACATTGCTACTATGCCCATGGTGAGGGGAATGAAAAATTTCAAAGACGCAGTTACTGGATGCTCGAAGAGTAAGTACAACATGTTTTTTTAAATATGAATATCGTTCGTTTTGTTGTCACCTGTAAAGGTCTATGAAACTTTTACCTCTTTTACTTGATTCAGCTACAAGTTTCAGGACAATATTTTTTTTATCTCTTATCTAGTTGCTTGGTGCTGCAGGGATTACATGCACATCGTTCTTGTCCACTACCGTGAAGTGCAGGTTTCTTCTTATCTCTTTGTTTTCACTTATTTTTTGGCATCGTCAATCATTACTTTACTTTCTACTTCAGAACTAAACGATTAATTATAAACCACGGATGACAGCTTCTGTAAAGTATGTTCACATCTCATATTTGTGATTCCGGATTTACCCTTTTTCCTTCAAAAGTCATTTTTGTAGCTTTAGTTTCTGAATGACCTTTTCATGTGAGGATTAGCATTTACTGATTATCTTGGAAAAACAATATATCCTGCCAGGGTACCAAAGCCTGTTATGGTCGTAATAGAGATACTGAAGAAGTTATACCCAGTTTGCAAAATGGAAGTCCTGCATCTTCCAGTGTTATTTCAAATTACCACCAACTACACTCGCAAACCATGGATACCACAAGCCTGAACAGTGCGCAAGCATCAGATATGAAGATGCCGAGTCTGGTATATTTCTTTCTGTGTTCTTCTATAATTTGTGATATGTTCCTTTGAGGTTGTCATCCCTATCATTATTGTAAAAAGGTAGTGAATTATTTGCATCATTTGTAATCTGTTTCATAATTTCATTCCCATCAAAATGCAATAATGTTAATATTATTTGATGTGTAGATAATCATCAAGCAAGTTCGTCATATCACTCTTTCCGTGAGTCACAACAACCTGATGGGCCTGTGGATTCTGGTGTATGGAGCTCTTATTATTCAACTTACTCAAGTGAGCAACCAATGCAAACAGCATTCTCTTACTAGTGCAATTTTTATGTAATCACTATTATTAACACATACATTTTGAATCTCTTGTCAGACAGTTCACAAGGGACACAACCAGCAGTCCAAGGGATTAACTTTACCCAATCTGACCGTGTCAATGGAAGTAGAGTTAATAATGATGTTGGGTTTGAATTAGCACTGGAACCGCAGAAACAACTTGATTTAACATCCTGGGAGAATGTTTTGGAGGGATTTCCAGGTGAACTATACAATCCATCAGTTTCTGCAACACAACCAGACACCAGGGGGATTATCTCACAACAAGAAAATGTATATCTCGGGAAACATCTGGCAAATCAATCAACATTAAGCAGGAGGTACAGTAATGGTTTCTCAGAAGTTTTTTTACAGCATGCTAAATTACTGAATAGTAAATGTCTTATCAACACAATCATTTGTATTTGCTATCATTAGTTTGTCTTATGCGGAATCTTGACTTTAGTCCAACTTAAAATAGAGTTTGCGTGCACCAGATTTCTTGAACGTGCTCTGCTCAAGGCAAAGAATGATTGAGCCTTTTCTTTTTTTAACTTTTTCAAGTCAAGGTTAAGCCTTTGAGGCAAAATTATAACACTTCGTAGAGGTGGAGGCAGAAAAAGTACCATTTTTAAATATAATATTCCAAAAATGGAATTAGCTTGCCAAATGCTGGGATACCTATTTTATATTAAAGAATGTTGTTTTCTTCTGCCTCCATACCAAAGATGGAATTAGCTTGCCAAATGCTGGAATAACTATATTTTCCTTCTCCAACCTTTACTCATCATCATCTCCTTTTGTTCATGAATTATTAAATGTGATAACTTAGCCATCTTTAGCTTAAACCTTAATATATTTGTTAATTTTTAAATAGTATAGAAGCTTTGTTCTCTCCATGTTTTATTTCCTCGTGTCTTTCTAACTTCATTACGTGACCAGGGTAGTTCTGATTTACACAGTGCCTTGGAGCAGCTCTTGTCACACTCTGAACAGCAAAATGGACATCTTCCGCAAAATGAGTTTCAAATGCAGCTTGATGCAGAACTTGGATCCCTTCTGAAATCAAATTTGGACGAAAATATGGGTATAGATGAAAGTGTCAAATACTCTTTAACTGATAAGCATCCATCGCTTGGCAGTGGTAAAACAGATGAGTTGAAGAAAATAGATAGCTTTACCCGTTGGATGACTAAAGAACTTGGAGAGGTAGAAGTAACAAACACAATGTCCAGTTCCGTCGCTTACTATGATACTATTCAAAGTGAAAGTCCTGTAAATGACTCCAGCTTGTCCCCTCAAGGGCAGTTAGAGCCTTACTTGCTGAGCCCTTCCCTATCTCAGCACCAGCTTTTCAGCATTATTGATTATTCACCAAACTGGGCATACACCGATTCAGACATCAAGGTACTTCGACTATACATATTCATGTTTTGATGCACAGTATGAGGGGATTCCAGGAAGAAAAACTAAAATGAAAAATCAGCCCATTCTAAAACTCTTAGCCCCCTGATGTACATGGTGAGATTGTCAAAGGTTATTTTGGAATGGCTGAAAGTTTTAGAAGAAAGTGAGTAGTAGATCCTCCTCGCTGTAAAAAGGACTTTTCAAATCATATGTTTGTTTTGGGTGTGGATGATCTAAAATGCAAGGTACCATCCTCAAACAAATTAAAGCTAGGGGATTATCTCCTCTTATAAATCAGATATGTTTTTGGAGGACTCAAAGGATTTCTGTTCTTTTTATCAGTTTTGAGTCCGACCGGCTCAGTTAAGTGTTACTGAATACTGATCCATACATATCTGGTTTATAAGATGACTTCAGTAACCATGGAAGAAGGTATGAGTGATCAATACAGTTACTAATTGTTACTTATCATTTCGTTTATCCAGGTGCTGGTTACTGGGAAATTCCTAAGGAGCCAACAGGATGTTATGAAATGTAACTGGTCATGCATGTTTGGTGAGGTAGAAGTTCCAGCCGATGTACTAGCTGATGGCGTTCTTCGCTGCCACGCTCCTCCTCACATTGCCGGGAGCGTCCCTTTCTATATTACATGCTCTAACAGGCTAGCTTGTAGTGAAGTGAGGGAATTTGAATTTAGAGTTGGGCAATTTCCAAACTCTGACATGACAGATCTGTATAATAGCAATTCAAATGATATTCTTCTACATATAAGACTTGGAAAGTTGCTATCTTTAGGACCTTTTGCTATTTTGAAGTCTCTGACTTCTGGAGAGATACCTAATACGAGTAGTAAAATCAGCTCGTTGATGGATGAAGATGAAAATGAATGGCTACAAATGTTGAAGCTTATCTCGGAGGAGATTTCTCCGGGTGAAGTGAAGGAGCAGCTACTCCAAAAGATATTAAAAGAGAAGTTGCATGAGTGGTTACTTTACAAAGTCGCTGAAGGTGGAAAGGGGCCTAATATATTAGACAAGGAGGGCCAAGCTGCGTTGCATTTAACAGCTGCTCTTGGTTATGAGTGGGCTGTGTCACCGATACTAGTGTCAGGTGTCAATATTAATTTCCGTGATGTATTGGGCTGGACGGCTCTTCACTGGGCAGCATTTTGTGGCAGGTAAGTTTCATTTTTGTTCATTTTCTCATAATTTCCTGTGTAAACATCTCAATCGAGGGTCAACGAGGAGATGATACAAGGGCTAGTCTTTAATGAGAATATCTTCTCACCGCATAAATATCAAATTCTGAAATAAGCTGACTAACCTCTTCTTTCCAATGCTCATTCTAAACTTCTTTTCATCACAGGGAGCGAACAGTTGCTGCCCTTATTTCTCAGGGTGCAGCTCCTGGTGCATTAACAGACCCAACTCCAATATTTCCTTTGGGTAGAACACCTGCTGACCTGGCTTCCAGCAATGGACACAAAGGAATTGCTGGTTACTTGGCAGAGTCTGCTTTGACTACCCACCTTTCAACCCTTTCTTTGAAGGATACAAACAACACTGATTTTCCAGAAACTTCTGATATTCAGCCAGCTACAGAACGGGGTGTTGTACCTTCTTCGGATGGTGATGTGTCACTGAAGCATTCACTAACTGCTGTGTGTAATGCCACCCAAGCTGCTGCTCGTATTTATCAAGTCTTCAGGGTGCAATCTTTTCAGAAAAGACAATTAATTGAGTACGGTAATGATAAATTTGGAATGTCAGATGAACGTGCTCTATCATTAATATCTGTCAAGTCGCAAAGGTCAAGACAACATGACGAGCCTGCGAACACTGCTGCCATACATATGCAAAACAAGTTTCGTGGTTGGAAGGGTAGAAAAGAGTTTCTTGTTATTCGCCAGCAAGTTGTTAAGATTCAGGTATTTCACTACTCTTTCCCTTGTCTATGTTTGCCAATTTAATCTTGAATCAATCCTGTGAGTGTGTTATTTACCCATCCTTAGTAATTTCAAGGTCATAAAAAATCTTAACATATACTACCTCCGTCCTAAAATGAAAAAGTGATAGTATCTCTTTTGCTGGGATGGAGGGAGTATAAGTGAACATGGCAAATAGGGATAATCTGTACGATCCTCGGATAATCAGGATTAGAGTAATGGTAGCAGGATTCCCATTAATTTTTATTGACCAGTGATCAATTATTTGATTGGTTTCTTTTGGTAGGGTTTAGATGGCAACAGCTTTTAGTTCTTCTCCATATAGGTCCTACATGCCAGAATATTGTCAAATGTGTCTGTAACAGTAACAGTAACCTCGGGAGCGTGTTTAGTCTTTTATCTCAACTGACTGTTCATTATATTTCATCAACTAAGCGATGGTTTCTAACTGCTAACAACTTTTGATTCAATGCCGAAAAGGCCCATGTAAGGGGTTTTCAGGTTAGGAAACATTATAAAAAGATCATCTGGTCAGTAGGAATCGTGGAAAAAGCAATTCTGCGTTGGAGACGGAAAGGGAGTGGTTTTCGTAGGTTACAACATGGCGCACCTATCGAGGCTCTTATCTCACGAAGTGAGCCTTCGAAAGAGGATGGTTATGATTTCCTTAGAGAAGGCAGAAAACAGACTGAGGAAAGATTGCAGAAGGCACTTGCAAGGGTGAAGTCTATGGTTCAGTATCCAGAAGCAAGAGACCAATATCGTAGGCTGCTTACTGTTGTGTCGGAGTTTCAGGAAGCTAAGGTAATTCAACTTTCTAACTGCTGTGTTATTTTCTGGGCATCAGGCTACCAGGCAATCATTCCCTAACATTTGTTTGAATTGTGCCACCATGTTCTTGACAACTTGGTTTCTAAGAATGGTGTTGGTGTTTTGTGTCCAACTGCCTAGTACCAAGAGTTGGAAACAACTCCCCTATTAGATTCATCAGTCCATAAACGAAATGGTGACCCATCTTCAATTCATCAAGGGTTTAGTTCTGGTGCTTTTCTTAAGACATAAAACCCTCGAGTTCAGTGGGATTTTAGTTCTATTACGATTTTCTTGCAGGCAACACAAGCTAGACAATTAAACACTTCGGAAGAATTAATTGACTACAGAGATGACTTAATCGATATCGGAGAACTACTGTACGATGACACGTTTATGCAGCATGAAGAGTGAGCCTGTGAAATATTTTTTGTAACGTCTGGTTCGAGTTTTTCTCCCTTCTCTTTTGTATATTTATGTGACTAATCCCAGCTGTGTACTTAGTCTTTTGTAACTTCATATATCATGTGTACATATAATTTGTACGAATAGTTTTAAATCCAATCCTTCTTTACTTGTTAGATGTCATAGCGGGGTCGATAGATATACAAACTCAGAATTAGGGGATGCTTTGTATATTTTGTATCTTTACTCACACACTTCACTCATCACATTTACAGCTGCAGATGAAAATGTTTGAACAGTTGATATAAAATTGGTTATGATCTGTCGTATTTTTGTGTTTTATCTCGTCATTTTTTTAACCACATGGTCATAAAAAGATGGCAGGTGTCTGGATCAGATCATTGTCCCTGTTGCATAGTAGATACTTCTAGTAGGAGTTTTAAGTCATCTACGGCCTGAAGTCGGGAGAACTCATCAACCTCAAAATAAATTTAAGTGGTGATTCACCCGTGCTCATGACCTGAAGTCGAGAGTAGTTTTCATATTTAAAACATTGCAGTAACTTCATGTCTTCGCCCTACTAGTCTCCTTACATTTGGCTAGATTATATCACGGAGCCAACATATGTTTTGGGTGTAACTGCCTTCCCGATGATAGTCGATCTGCCAAACTTATTTTTGACATACAAAAAAAAAGATGTATTCCACTAAACTTTCCCCTGCCATAAGATCACCTTCATGTTTGTTTTTACCTCTAGCTGGTTACTGACTACCCTATATGCTGGCTAGCTGTTAATTAATTAATTAATTAATTTATTTATTTATGCCAAGCCTAAGAAGTAACGACATGAGATTGGTCATTTCATGACCAGTAGTGTGCTAGTCCAAGGCCTGGACCTTGCAAGCAAGGCATAGGCATGCAACCAAATACGTCATTTTAGTCGATTATTTGGCCCAGTAAAGTGTGTGATACTTGGAGCATCGATGGTCAACAGTTAGGGAACGGTTATTACACTAGCATGTCTTAGAGAGTGAAAACCGTGGCATGGACAGTTACAACGCTTGTTTGGGCGAGATTGACTTCGTAGAGGCAGGTATGAGTAAACTATAAACGTCTACACGCATGGCAGGGTAATGGGACGAGTTGTAATACTTATGAATCACTTTATAACTGCATTTAACCACCTAGAAAATGTGAAGTTCAAGCTCTTTGGCATCATAATCGGTATCTTTCTCTAGTAACTTGCTAGTTATTACCTTTTGATCTTCTATAGTTCTGCCAACTTAGAAATACTGCCCCATGTCGCATATGAATGCACCGAAAAATGCATCGGCCTTCGGCATAAGCTCACAGAGAATGAAGATCATGGCATGAACGGTTACGACACAACACTTCGTTGGGTGAGACTGGCTCCATTGAGACGGTAATGAACCAGTTATAAAACTATGTACGCATGAAAGAGTAATGGGATGAGTTGGAGTAGTTATGAGTCACTTTATATCTGCATTATGTTCAACAAGATCAGGGTCAAGCTACACAATATTGGGAAGTTGGAAGCATCATTTGCTAGTTATCCCAACTTCCCTTAAACAAAGGAAAAATTGGAAATATATCCCGGATTCATTAATTGAGTTGGGGACCTATCATATAACGGAAAATATTAAGAAATATATCCCGGAAAGAGAAAGAAAACGTTAAACGGTTAATATCCGCATGTGTGAGTTTACACATGTGCCTAATTTTACATTTTTACCCTTAGCTAGATCCTACGGTCAGATAAGAAGTGTGGAGACATGTGTTAGTTCCTACGGTCAAATAACATTGTGGAGACACGTTTCTATAGCACGTGATCTTCTCTGTAAAGAAGACAAATCGAGAGAAAGAAAAAAAAAATAGAGAAAAGCCGAGAGACAAAGAAGAAATGAGAGAAAGAAATTGTTTATGCATGTGTTGTTGGAGATGATTAAATGAAGGGAAATCGTGAAATCAAGCTTGTTTATGTGTTGTTGGTGTATTATTAAAGCAAGAAGAACTCGATTTTCAGCCACGTTTAGTTTTTATCATCATCAAAGTTTCTCAAACCAAGATCATGGTGACTGAAAAACATGTTAATTCATCAAACTCAATTCCACTTTTCATTTATATCTCACATCTATTGTGTTCAATTTTTGTTTAATAGCAACTATAAATTTAGGGTTTATGTAGAATTGATTTTAGGATTTTTTAATTTGGGGATTTCGTTTGAAACATGAAATTTGTTGATTAAATGACATGTATTACTGTTGGGGTAATGTTTATTTATTGATATTATCACATCTATGGTGTTTAATTTTTGTTTAATCACAACTATAAACTTAGGGTTTATGTAAAATTAATTTTAAGCTTTTCTGAATTGGGAATTTTGTTTGAAACATAGAAATTTGTTGGTTTATGTTTACTATTGTATTAACATGTGCCAACCAAATGTGTCTGATCTCTATGGATCAGTTGACACGTGTCTCCAGATCAAATCATAATGAAAAAAATTTGACCGTAGATCTAGAGAACTCGTGTCCAGATTAAGTTGTGCATGAAAAATCTGACCGTAGGATCTAGTTAACACCTGTCACTTCGTCAAATGCTAAGGGTAGAAGTGTAAAATTCGACACACGTATAAAGCTACACATACGGGCTGTTAATATTTAACGTTTTTTTCTCTCTCAGGGACAGATTCCTTAATATTTTTCGTTATGGGACAGATTCCCAACTTCATTAGTGAATCTAAGACATATTTTTAATTTTTCCTTAAATAAATGTTTGTCCAAGGATTGTGCATACAATTATGCACGATTTTGAGTCTGGTGGCCGTTATAAATAATCCAGACTAATAACTAGGCTAGAGATGATTTATATTCACTAGTCTTCGAATTAGAGGCACCATTGTAACATAATCGAGAGTTAGTCTTGCTTTGAGCGTGTATAACATGTGTAGTCCTAGTTTGGGCGAATTTTGTTATCATCTCCTTTGATGCAATGGCATAAGAGATCAATTGTATCAAGCTTTGTGTGTTCGTTTTTCTTATCGGTGTGAGAAGTGAGAACCTCAACTGTAGTGTGTGATGCATTGAGAGCAAGAAAGAAAGAAAGAGCAATTTTCTTGTCCTTTCAAGCGTATGACGACTTGTAACCATACATAATAGCGGTTGTTCTATTGAGCGCGTCTCTGCGCAGCTCACAGAGACCGCGCATCCACGTGGCTGTGGAACCCACCCAATTTTTGTTTCCTTTTCTTTCTTCCTCTCTCTATTCTTCTCTTCTTCTCTGCGTCTTCTTTCTTCCTCTCTCTACGGATTTCTTCTTCTCGCCGCTTAGAATCGGCGGTGACTTGAATAACCACCACCGTCAACGAAGACTCATCGTCACATCCTCTGTCAATAGGAACAACAAGACTTTTTCAGTATTTTACTGAGTCAAAGTTTAAATCTCTGGTAATGATTGTTAGATTTCTTAGTGTTTTGATGTTAATATGCGGTTTTGTTTTTTAATTTCTATGTGTTTATGAGTAGATCTAGTTTGTTTTTATTAGTGTTTATGGTTAGGTTTTAAGTGAATTGGAAATATTTGAATCGATTAGATTTTTGGGATTTTTTTTTGTTTTTTTTGTTGTACTGTTGAAACGATTAGTGTCTATAAATCAGTTGTTTGAATCGGTATTTGTTAGTATTTTGTGTTTTCTTACTACGACGATTGAATTTTATTTTATTTTCAGAAGTGGTTGTACTTGATTTTAGGGTTTTAGTTTGTTTTGTGTATTGATTATGTATGTGTTGTGTGTATGTTGTAAATGATCTTATTATAGTATTGAAATCGATTTGGATTCATTCGGATGGGGATTTAGTGTTTTAGTTAGAGGTGTTTATTTTGAAAGATGTTTTGAATGGGAAATCAGGATTTTCTGTGTTTATATTGTTGAATCGATTAAGTGTCTGTAACTTGCTTGTTACTGTTGAATTGATTGTCTGTAACTTACATGTATGATTGTATCTGACATTCAATTGGATGGAGATTAGTGTTTTGATTTATGTACAATTGGTTTATAGTAATACAGATCTATGAAATAGTTTTTAATCTTTTTTTGTGGTTGATTTTGTAATTTTCAGAAGATAAAAATGGCTATGGAGATTACACAGTTTTTGTTGGCGGCTCAATCGCCAGATACAAATGTACGAACAGCTGCAGAAGGAAATTTGAAGCAGTTTCAAGAGCAGAATCTACCTGGTTTTTTAGTTTCTTTGTCAGATGAGCTTGCAAATGATCAGAAACCTCCTGAGATGAGAACACTGGCTGGTATTATTCTTAAGAATACGTTAGATGCTAAAGAGTCTGTTAGGAAGGAAGAACTGGTTCAGCAATGGGTGGCAATTGATGGTGGTGTTAAAGGACAGATTAAAGAAATGTTATTGAGGACTCTTTGGTTCTGGTGTGGCTGAAGCAAGGCATACTGCTTCTCAAGTTATTGCAAAGATTGCTTCCATTGAGATTCCTCGCAAGGAGTGGCCAAATCTGATTGCTTCACTGTTGTCTAATATGACGCAGCAAGAATCACCTGCCACATTGAAGCAGGCAACATTGGAGACTCTTGGATATGTTTGGTAATCATGGTGTTGAAGTTCGACTTGCAGCTACAAGAGCCTGTAATGCTGACATCTTATGAAACTGTGTTTTTAGTGTGTACAGTGAATGCAGAACACTCCCGGTCATTTAATTTGGTGATGTAAGAAACTCTAATGCTGTGTATAATTGATAAAGAAAATGAACTGATTTTCCTCATTAATTTGCTTACCTTTTTTCTTAGTCTTAAGTTATAAAAGTATTGTCGAAGAAGAACATCTGAATCGTAATTATAAAAGTATCGATTTACACTTGATGGTTATCAGTTAATTCTGACATTCAATCCATATATTCCAAATCATGTAAAAACATTGTTCCAAATGCAGCTTGAGCAGTATACGGATGTAGAACATTAAAGATAGCTAGCTAGTCAAGATCCAGTTTTCATCTCTAACACGAAAAGACAGGTGTTACAAGTGGGTTTTAAACCAAGAAATGGAAGAAAAAAATACAGCACAAACTGCAAAACAATAGGCAGAGTTCAATTCTCCTGATATGCAAACAAGCAGACGAATGGCAACTATCTTTAATAAAATTCAGGTGAAGTTATAGTATTAGGCGATACCCTTTGCCTCGTCGCAGTTTGCATCATCGGTCTTTTTCTTCTTATTTTGCTTCTCCAAACGACTTTTCAACCGACTCCATGGTGCATAAAAAGAACAATTGGATTTTTTACATCCCTTTTCTTCTCATTTACTACAACCCCATTCTGACCAATTACTGCTGAAGCATTCCTTACAAAAAGAGATCTGTTTCTAGTGGAGAGTGACTTTCCAGTAGGAATAGAAAGTTTGGTAGTGAGATTGATTTGAGGGTTTGAAATGTGAATCGAAAACTGGGTGTTTCTAACATACATGAGCTCAAATCAGAGCAAAAAAAAAGCATTGTGAATCGTAGAATGAACTAGTGATGTAAGAGATGGTACACTATATCAAGATATATCAAAAAGAGAAGAGACAAAAATGAACGTATTTGCATTTGAAGATAGATTTCAAAGCAACCAAAAAACAAATCTTACTCTAATCAATAAAATTACTTCAGAAATTCTTAATAGCCTGGAAATAGATCTATTAACTTAATGTAGTATTGGCTAAGAAGAAAGCAATACAGAGATTGCTGTAGAAGGAAGAAAACAAGAGGAAATTAAGCAGGAGAAATAAGAGAATTCAATATAGTAACTGTTTTGTGAAAACTATCAGATGTCTCAAACAAAAGCCAAAAGCCTGTTTAAATAGGCATAAACCTGGAGTCCTAAAACAACTCTAAAAACTAAAAAAAGAAAGACTAAACTAGGAAAGAACTTTAAGGAATAAATAGTCGACTTCTAGTACCAGGCTAAGTAAAGCCAATCCTATATCGGGGGTTTGCATAAGTAATCCCCCAAATGAATCAGAAACTGAAAAACAAACCAAGACTTTGAAATACTACAACAGTGCAAATGGATGATTTAAATTCTCAGAAAAATTACTTAAAAATGAAATTTCTAAATCATGATTGAAAACCCATTTCTTATGTTTGCACATTAATGATTAAAATGAGCTTAATTGATAAGTATCAAATCTACAGAGAAAAAAGGTCACTTCTCCTTCACTCAGAAATTAATATTTTAACTCCCCAATCAAAAGGGGTCCTGGGGTTTATGATTCAAAATATGAAATACAAGATTTTTAGGTCATTAGATCTACAAGATTTAAGTCTGGAAAACCTAGAAATTGATAGAATTTTACAGGAAGAAGAAAAATCCCTAAAATTTAACACAAAGATATCTCAAAAACTTGAGATTGATTCTTACAAATTTATACAGAGAGAAAGAGAGAGTAATTACCTTGTAAATGCAATGGGATTTCCAGAAATTTACTCCGTTTTCTTCAGTGCAAGACAAAAGCGGTCACAGTTGAAATCTCTGTATCATATGCAAATTCTCTGCTGAATTTGAACCCATTAACGTTACTACAATGAAAATTTCTCCATCACTATACCAATAATTTAATAGGTAATTAATGAAGGAGAAGAAGCGAAGAAAGAGAAGAAGCGAAGAAAGGTAATTTCTCCATTACTATACCATCCATCTCTGCCGAAGGAGAAGAAACGAAAACACAGACAAATACTCGGAAATGAGTTGCTCGAGAGAAAAAAGAGAAGAAAGAAGAAAAAAAAAGGAAAAAAATTATGGGTCCCACAGCCATGTGGATGCACGGTCTCTACGCGCTGCTGCGCAGAGACGCGCTCAATAGAGCGAGCCTACGTCATAGTACCAGTAAAAACTTGTCCTTTCAAACGTCTCTTCAATACAGCACTACAGCCTGGTGAGTAATGTTCTAGCCTAGTCTAGTCTGCCGCACTATCCAAGAATACAGATTTCCAATTTTCCATAGTTTTGAAGCACTATCCATTGACGCCTCCACTTAACAGTACAACTAAAGACATTATCGGTCCAACAGATACCGAAAAACCACATCATCATTCATAAGGAAGTTTACCTGTCATATCTCCAATCGTACATTCGATATTTTCAAAGACAGAACAGATCTCCTTCTAGAAAAAAAACTGAAAATCTATCCAATACCAAATTCCAACTGCTTCTTCCGATTCAATAATTATGTTAAACAAAATAAAAGCTTTTCTCTTTCTCCCTGTATACTCACTACAAACACTCTGCGATGCATTCGGATTTCTAATTAATGGTTAAACCTCCAAAACCCTAATCTAATTCAGCTATGTCTCCTGCATGTGATGGAATCGAAACTTCATCAACCACAACCAGCTGTTCTTGTAATGAAGAAGATATTGTAAAACCAGATGACCAAAATTGTCTACATTGTAAAATAATTGATCAAACTTCTTCGTCGTGTTTTTCTGATTTTATTAGATCTGATAAAGACTTTGAAAAGTTAAGGAGAATCTTAATATCTTCAGCAAAGGGTTTTTCAATTGGAGCTGGTTTAAAGGGTGGACTTTCTATCTTCTCTATTCTTGCTCGTTTTAAGAAGACTAAATTATCTCCTACTCAAAGGTATATATATATATATATGAAATTCTAAACTAAAATAGCTTGATTTAATTTCATATATCCTGGTTTGTAAACACTGATTGTGATTTGATAAATTTCAAAAATCTGATTTCAGGAATGCGGGGATGGTTTCAAATGGTGAGGCAATTATTAAAGCAGTCCAGGAGACCCTAAGATATGGATTATTTCTTGGTGCATTTGCTGGCACATTTGCTTCAGTTGATGAATTCATAGCTGCTGTTGGAGGACATCGTAGGTATTTTTTTCTTTTTGATGTGAATGTTCTCTTGCATTGTTTTTGCTCTATATTTGATTCAGTTTTGTGGATAGAGTTTATTCATCTTTGTAATTTTGGTTCAGGACTGCGGGTTGGAGAGCATTGTTAGCTGGGGCAATTGCAGGTCCGACGATGCTTATGACTGGTCCTAATACACAACATACAAGTTTGGCTATATATATTCTGATGAGAGCTGCTGTTTTAGCATCTCGGTGTGGAATTAAAAGCAAAAGATTTGGAGGAATTTGTCAACCACTTACTTGGGCGCATGGTGACATATTTCTTATGTGTTTATCTTCTTCACAAATCCTGTATGTCATATCTCTCTCCCCGCAGTCTTAGAGAATCACTATTTTGATTTATGAGTAATAATAATAATAACAGCAAAAAATAAGGATTCTTTATGCACAGCATTATTAGCCAAATATCGTTCCAAATTAATAGAAGCATTGTTTGCCAAATATTGTTCCAAAAAAAAAAGCATTGCCAAATGGGTTGATTTGGTTTGATTTGGAGACATCGTTTAATATTGTAAAGCGTTTCTGCTTCTTTATGGTCTTTATATTCCGACTATAGAGAGGATAGAACTATGGTACTAATATTTGGTTGGGATTCTTTTTCTGGACATGAGCTGATAAGAGAACGTTAAGGAGCACCTGCATCTTGACAACTTATATACACTAACAACAGTAGAAAAATGAAAGGTTTGATAAAACATGATAGCTAAATACAGCATAGCTAGATGACTTGTGTCTATATTCGTCTGCGAAGGAGGGGATAACTATGTGATCCAGAATCCAGGCATCCCATTCTACTCCCCCTCTTTTGTCTTTCCCCAACACATTGTTCCTGTTGATTGCTAATGATATGCAAATGCGCTTAAAATTTTGAGCTTTGTGTTTTCTGGGTTGCCTTAGTAGTCTCCTCTTCAGTTGATATGGTGTATGGAATTTTGTTTGCATATACGGTCACTCTCTGAGTTTGTTATGATTTTAAGGATTTTAAAGGCGTAGTTCCAGAATGTTAATCATCGTAATTCTTTTCAGGTCTGCTTACATATTGAAACAAAACAGTTTACCTCATTCATACAAGTCCTTTCTAAACACACACGGTGGAAAGCATGCTGCGCTATCCTCCAAGGCATCAAAGAGATCGCGAGCGGGATGCCTTTGACTAATTTGGACGGGATAGAGAAGCATTACAAGTCCAAGGGTGTGAACATCAAACTAGACCCTGAAATGAAAGTTCCATGTACGGTATGTCTTCTCAAATTCCCATATTTTAGACAGCTGCTGCTACATAAATTGTATCTCATGTCGTTTTTCTGGCTACAAGTGAAAATTGTATCTAAAATGTTGAATCAAACTGTTCACTGTTTTTCAACAAATTAAAATATAGCCTTATTCCCATTGAACTGTACAAAGCAAGCTTTAAACTTTTCATCCTACCTGCTGATTTTCGGTGAACCAGAAGTGAAGGTAAGAAATTCATAGAGTTAAGTTTACGAACTGATAACAGGTCTGTCTTTTTCAGCTAGAATAAGCACAAGCAAAAAACAAAACATATACACATTCCAAAATTACATTTCCATCAGAGTATTTAGTTTATTCTAGCTGATTAACTTCTTGTTACCCCTTTTCAGCCATTGTGGTTTATCTTTTTTTCTTTGCATAGCTATCTGGGCTTGTAGGTAGCAGCCCTATACTTATAAACGAGGCTTTTAAAAAAACACTCCATGCTTAGGATCACAAAATTTACAGCTAGATAAACAACAAAGCATCGTGTAAATAAATACAGTTATTACCTTAGTTTGGTTGGAAGAATGTTGAGTAACTAGAAAGAAACAGATGTTGGTTAGGTTCGTCTGCTGAAACAGACTTCCACTTCTATCTCTCCGTACTTTACACAATACAGGGCTAGGAGGGAGTCCACCTCACGCTAACAGGGACATGTGTCCTTCGACTGACCCATCATAAGTTTTAAGTACACACTCTTGAATTTAAGTTATTATCTAGGATGCCACTTTATTGTAACGAGTAAGAAACCTGCGGGTCCGAGGGAAATAATTTTTATAGTTGGTCCTTCTGCACCCGGTCAAAAGTGTTCCATCTAAACCAATGAGAAAGAAGAGTTTAATGACCCAATCAACTAGAATCAAACAAGGTAATGCTCACCCATCAAAAGAAAGAGAGTTTCGGTTACTGTTAAATATATGAACAACTTTTTAGTTGAGTACCTTCCGGTTGGTGCCTATGGACAGAAAGGAAGAACTGGTGGATTCTCCTAGTCTGGTTGGTTGGAGCCAATGTCCGAGTACCAGGCGCTACGACGCTGAAGTAACTAATGCCATACTCTCAGGAAAAGCTCGAACGACCTTCAACAAAAGGGTACGAAGTCTTCGAATCACTGACTCAAACCTATTATCGAATCCTACTCAGCGGAATATGGAGGTACTTATGGCAGAAAGGGCCGATCTGGTCTTTCACAATAAAGCGATAGATGGAACTGCCATAAAACAACTTATTAGCAGATTAATAGATCACTTTGGAATGGCATATACATCGCACATCCTGGATCAAGTAAAGACTCTTGGTTTCCATCAAGCCACTGCTACTACATCCATTTCATTAGGAATTGATGATCTTTTGACAATACCTTCTAAGGGATGGCTAGTCCAAGATGCGGAACAACAAAGTTTGATTTTGGAAAAACACCACCATTGTGGAAATGTACACGCGGTAGAAAAATTATGTAAATCCATTGAGATATGGTATGCTACAAGTGAATATTTGCGACAAGAAATGAATCCTAATTTCAGGATGACTGACCCTTTAAATCCAGTCCGTATAATGTCTTTTTCAGGAGCTAGGGGAAATGCATCTCAAGTACACCAATTAGTAGGTATGAGAGGATTAATGTCGGATCCCCAAGGACAAATGATTGATTTACCCATTCAAAACAATTTACGCAAGGGCTCTCTTTAACGAATTATATAATTTCCTGTTACGGAGCCCGCAAGGGGGTTGTGGATACTGTTGTACGAACTTCAGATGCTGGATACCTCACGCGCAGACTTGTTGAAGTAGTTCAACACATTGTTGTACGGAGAACAGATGTGGCACCATCCGCGGTATTTCTGTGAGTCCTCGAAATGGGATAATGCAGGACGTATTTTATCCAAACATTAATTGGTCGTGTATTAGCAGACGATATATATATGGGTTTGCGTTGCATTGCCATTCAAAATCAAGATATAGGTATTGGACTTGTCAACCGATTCATAACTTTTCGAGCACAACCAATATATATTAGAACCCCCTTTACTTGTAGGAGTACATCTTGGATCTGCCGATTATGTTATGGTCGGAGTTCCACTCATGGTGATGTGGTCGAATTGGGAGAAGCAGTAGGTATTATTGCGGGTCAATCTATTGGGGAACCGGGGACCCAGCTAACATTAAGAACTTTTCACATCGGTGGAGTCTTCACGGGCGGTACTGCAGAACATGTACGAGCTCCTTCTAACGGAAAAATAAAATTCAATGAAGATTTGGTTCATCCCACACGTACACGTCATGGACATCCTGCTTTTCTATGTTATATAGACCTGTTTGTAACTATTAAGAGTCAGGATATTCTACATAATGTGAATATTCCACCAAAAAGTTTTCTTTTAGTTCAAAACGATCAATATGTAGAATCAGAGTAATTGCCTAGATTCGCGCGGGAACATCCACCTTTAATTTTAAAGAAAGGATTCGAAAACATATTTATTCTGACTTAGAGGGGGAAATGCATTGGAGTACCGATGTCTATCATGCACCCGAATATACATATGATAATGTTCATCTTTTACCAAAAACAAGTCATTTATGGATATTGTCGGGGGGGTTGTGCAGATCCAGTATAGTTTCTTTTTCACTTGGCAAGGATCAAGATCAAACGAATGTTCATTCTCTTTTTGCTAAACGAAGATATATGCCTAGCCTCTCAGTGACTAATGATCAAGTGAAACATAAATATTTTAGTTCGGAGTCTTCTGGTACAAGTGGGCAGAGGGTTCTTGGTTATTCCGGGCCTGATCGAATCATATGCAACGGTCATTGTAATTTCATATATCCTCCCATTCTCCACTAGAATTCTGATTTATTGGCAAAGAGGCGAAGAAATAGATTAATCATTCCCTTTCAATCTAATCAAGAACGAGATAAAGAATGAATACCCCGTCCAGGTATCTCAATTGAAATACCCATAAATTGTATTTTCCGAAGAAATAGTATTCTTGCTTATTTCGATGATCAAAACTTTAAATATTGTTTTGAGTTTATTTGATATCACCTTTAATATTGTTGATACTGGAGGTTGTTTAACTTTATCTATCATACCCCTCAAAACAAAACTATCTTGACTTCGGTACATGATCTGAACCTAAACACACCCTTGAGGATTAGCATTAATGCAGTTTTATTGGAATTAAACAGGTTAGCTGCTGAAGCATAAAAAGCTACCACTATGCACTTGAATAAAATATGATTTTCCTGAAATGTTATGATATCGGTAAATGTTTATTACTGTAAATATTGATTCTTGTTGCATGGGTTTCATGGATTGTATGTAAGGTTATATTTACGGCACAATGCAGTTCAATGTGTAGCAACTTCAGGTTGTTACTTGTCAGTGACATATTGGATTTCAGAAATGATCATTTTATATTAAGCTTTAGTTTTCATTTTGTGCACCATTCCTTAGACATTTAGTATCTTACATACAGTACTTAGCCTTATTTTTGTATTTTCTGCCCCCGAACTAGTGTATTTTCTGAGCACTTATGGAATTATAAGTAAAGCATTCGACGTAATTATGGTAGATAACTTATTTCTAAGCATTGCTGACTATTATCAGGTGATTCATGTTGCATTTCTTGAGAATTTTGGATATATTGAGTGCGTACTTATCTGAAATATCTTTGCAGATTGTACATGGAAATCAATCTTGTCAGTCGCATATTTTATCCTTCCTTTGTCAAGCTTATGCAAGAGCCTTGCCTGTTTATCTTCCAGTATATTTATTCCCAGCACTAATAGTACATCGTCAAGACCTATTGAAAAGGTAAGTTACTTTTTGAGTTCCTACCTCTTTCTTTATCGCAGTTTATTTTAGTTGGTGTCAATTTGGAGGGTAACCTTTTAGTCTATTCGAAATTGCAAGCGTTAGAGTAAGGGACAGTTGCAGAAGAGTGAGTGTCTGGGATTTTCTGACCATGATAGTAACTTCCGCATGAATTTATGGTTCCTCATAACCTATTTATATCATTTTATGTCTAGGGAAAATCATGTACTTTTTCACATTCAATTATCTCTTAGTTGTTAGGTGATGAAATTAAATATTTACCAGTAGCCGTTTGAGTAGTATCACAACATCCATGATGTAAACACTAGAAATAAGAGAGCCTACGACCTAATTTAAATTGCAGGAGCGAAACAGGGATCCATCCTGGTATATTTGCTGGGAAATGTGTACCTAATAAAGAAAAAAGTAGAGGAACTGCACAAACTTAATATTAGTAGTAGATTGGCATAAATTTGTCTCTTGTATGTTTTTATCAAGTCCACAGCTGCCATTTTAGTAACTAATAGGTAAAGTGTACCACCTTCAGTTCTCGTGTTACAAAAGCTTCCCAGTATCACCTAATACCTTTGAGCAGAAGTTTTATGGCAGTTTTTGATATGCCTTTTTCTTTTTTCTCAAGGAAATATTGTTATAGTATCTTACATTTCTGCTGCTAAATCTTATGCAGGCCTTTTACAATTTTAGGGAAGGGCCTTTTCGGCACTGCAAGGTCTAGCATGTTCCTCTCAGTTTACTGTTCATCAGCTTGGTTAGTGTTCATTTCCTAGTACCACATGCATGATTATATTTTACCATTATAGCTCCGAGCTAGTTACTGTAACTTCTTGGAATTCTAAGGCACTACCCTTCACAGTAGAGGCTGACGACTCATTTGAAGTATATATATATGGATAAGCACATTCAGATATAATAAAGTTTCAAAATGAACTAACTTATTAGAAGAAAGATCACTAAGGCTGAGGCACTAACTGCATAGAAAAATAGTTACAGCTTACACGTTAATGGTTCAGTTGTATAATTGATTTTTCATTTTTGAATAGAACTCTGTAATGTTGATAGTCTTTCTCTTTGCTCTTAGGATGTGGACTTGCATTCTGTTCAGAATTTTTAAGACATGCAATATACCGATGGTGGCCATGGGAACAGTATGTGGATTTCTTTTAACAAATATTCTTTGCAATTGATTTTTTTTTCTTCAAAAAGGATTTCTTTTATCTCTCTTTGGTTTAGTAAACTATGCACGCATTTTTAACAGTTCCCTCCTGGCCTGGCATTGGCGATCGAGAAGAAGAGCAGGCGAATTGAGATATCTCTCTACTGCTTTTCACGAGCTATTGAAAGCTTCTTCACATGCATGATTGATGCAGGTATTTTTCCAAAATCAAAGAAATTGAATAGAGCTGATGTGGTGATATTCAGCTTGTCAACAGCCATCATCATGCACTGCTACGCACAAGAAAGGGAAGTTTTTCGGTCGAAGTACTTAAACGTTCTTGATTGGGTTTTCGGAGTTCCTCCTCCAACATGTGAAACACCTCGAACCAAACAAAATTAAAATTAAGTACACAGATGTTCACGAGTCTTTTCTTTTAGGGATAGATATAATACATGACAGGATTTTGTAAATTGGACTGCCAAGGATCACCCCACATTCAATGAGATCCCAAAACTCAAATCATAAGTTAAGAAACTGTTAGCGAAGATATGCGTTCTATTTTTTGAGATGTCTGTGTAATATGTATACATGAGCAACTCTCTGAACTAATAAAAATAGCTACAAAAAAAGAAAAAGATCAATAATTTTGAATCTATCAATTTTGTTTTCTTCGGGTTAATTGATCCCTCTATATAGTGTTGTATTAGGCAACAATTGATTTGGAATTACAGGGAATTCTAGTGGTAGGATCCAATACATGTAGATGACGAAATATCGCATCTACTCGTAGCTGGAAGCCATCAGTGCCAACAACTGAAAACCAAGAAGAAATCTAGAGTTGATCTAACCACCTAACTCACGTGACAACAACAAAAGTCACGAGGTAATAGCTCGAACAATGCATATAGGTTTACAACTATCTAGAAAGTAAAGCACCTGGAACGAAGAACTGACTGGACATCGAGGATTTGGATTTCGGAGCTGGAAGTAGCTAAGTTATCTCTGAGCTGACAAGATGAGTATCTGAAGAGCTGGAATATACAAGAGGGAAGATCAGACGTCTCCAACTATGAGACAGAAAATGTAAAGTGATCTGTTGGGTCCTAGTAGATACGTGAAATGTAATTGGTCCTCATTGATCACACAATAAACATGTGGATCAACTCTTGTATATGAACTCATTCTAAACAATAAATTGAACCTTAAATTTCTCTTTTCTGATTGTTTTCTTCTCCTCTACTCTTTCCATTTGACTCCATTAACGAATACACAAACCCTAGATTAAGGTTCTAGATTTTAAGTCTTGATACAATAGAGAAGAATTATTCAAGCAATGTAAATTATAACTGAAATATGAACATTGTGACTGTACAAATCCTGACCAACAAGTTACCACACCTTCACTACCGAAAGTAGAGAATCCTAATACTAACTTTGATTAATTGATTGGACATCAACCACCTAAATCCTTTGAATTAGGGATTAGCCATCAGAATTAAATAAACTTAATAGAATAAATTGAAATTGAATGTTTTACATGGTTCAGGGCAAAAGTATATATAGCCTACCGAATTCAAGAACAATCAAATAACTCTAAATAAAGCAATCATCTAACTTGGGAAACTAATATAGAACTCAAATAAGGAAACATGGAAAGGTATCCCAACATCCCACCCTCCTACAAACACGGCTTGTCCTCAAGCCTCAAAATCTGTAAAACGAAGAAGAAAATCATCAGCATCCTCCCAAGTAACTTCCTCCACAAAGTGATCCTTCCATTTGATGAGCCAACGAGTTACTGTGCGGTTGTGTTTTTTGTATATTCCACGATCTAAAATGCCTTCAGGCTCCCACTCAAAATGATCCACAGTAGCAGGCAGGTGAGTGTCAACGACAACAGTAGATCTCAGTTTCAACTTCAGAGCAGAAACATGAAAAACTGGGTGAGTGCGACTTGTTGACAGCAATTCCAATTTACATGCAACTTGTCCAATCTTCTTCAGAGTGCGCAAACGAAGAAAAACCCGATCATCTATTTCAAAACTACGTTTCGTGCGATGAGCATCAACATAATTCTTCATTCGATTTTGGGCATCCTGTAGATGGGTTTTTAGGATTTGTAGAGTGTGGTCTCAAGCTCATAAACTAACATCAACAACATGAATTCTTGTAGAACCTAGTAGATATGTATAAAGTTTTGGCGGAGGTTGTAATACCCCTTATCCTGGGATTAGATAGTCTTAAGCTTTAAACC